>PVIR01001451.1:37432-91561 GCA_004026965.1 Petromus typicus | reverse complement strand
TTGCGAGACAGGCGCGGAACCACTGAGCTAACTCCCCGGCCCCACTCTTACCTTTCTTAAGAATTGGCGAATGATATCATTTTGCTTCTAAACACTTCCACGAGCGCATACCCAAAGTAGTAAGTTTGTGTGGCATTCGTGTTATGTTTCTCCCCTCCTGTGTGCATGATTACAAAACTAATGACACAGTCACTTTCATCACCTTTTCCTGCTGAGTTCAGACCTGTCCTAAGAATTTTTTTTCCTACAGAGGACGGCCAGTGCCATCCCATGAACGCCCGACTGGTAGCAGTACCCAGTGAGCTCCTGTCAGTGGGTTTCCATGAAGTCTGCTAAGGACAGTTAGAAGCACAAGCTCCCACCTTGTCCCCATCCCGGGACATAGTGTCAGGGACTCTGGTCTTACTAAGTCATTTTTTCACCTAGAACTTCAGATGTAAAAGTATAAAGTAATAACTGGAAGGTTTTGTTCCATATATGCTGTTCTATAAATATAATTTAATTATTAGACAAATAAAAATAATATTGCCTTGTAATATTTAAGGAAAGGAAATATTCTGAGAACCAGAGAAAAACACAGGAGAAAAAAAAATATTTTGTGTATTCTTTTGTCTCAAAAAGGCCTCTCATGTGAGTAATGGTTTTACATTAGATGCATTTTACATAGTTAACAAAGAACCATCATTTACTGCATCTTTTTTCCTCAGTCTTGAAGTTATGAGTACAATTTGACAATGAATATACCATTTGCAGCATATATTTAAATATATTTATTGTATAAATGTGCTGATATAATATTTGCTCTATAAATGTGTCTATGAGGGCCAGGAATTCAGCTCAGTGGTTCTGATGCCTGCCTTCCAAGTGCAAGGCCCTGGATCCCATCATAGTAACCACATACAACAATGCTGGGCGTGGGAACTCACCACCATCAACCAGTACCACATACCACAGTGCCGGGCGTGGTCGCTCACGCCTGTAATAACAGCACTTGGGAGGCAGAGGCAGGAGGATTGCTGTGAGTTCAAGGCTGAGCTCAAGGCCAGCCTGAACTACAAAATCAAGACCCTGTCTCAAACAAAAGAAAAGAAAGAAAAAAATGTATCTATTTATAATAGTCTTCTGCTTATACTATATTTGCCTGAGTAAGAGAGTAATTAACCAAGCTACACTATCACTATTACTATGATTCACATTGAATTTAGTTTTTAAACTTTACACAGATTCTTTGGAGGATTGCATTTAATAATAAAATTGAATTAAACTCTTGATACCACCTACTCATTTTTCTTTAATCTGGGATTTTTAATCTTTAATCTGGGATCAGTGCTTACCAGGAACTATGGCAGAGGTGTGGCTCTGACCACCCTGAGAAATGAAATAGTATAGTTTTTCTATTTCTATTTAACTTTGAGCTTATTACTTGATTTTAAGTTTGCTTTTATTTTATATTTTGCAATGCAATACTTCTTACAATTCATCTTTAGTGTGGAAATGCCAGAATAAATATGTGAGGAAGAAGTCAGGGTAAATAAAAAATTTACAAACTTCTCTATATGTGTGTTTTCATTTATAGGACAAAATTACCATAAATATTTTTGGTAGACATTGGGCATGTGCTTATGGATCAGTATTACATGCTGTCTCAACAGAGATCAAACAAATCAGAATTTAGAAGAAAATTTTAGAATCTCCTCCCCTCTGTCTCATTCCCAACTTCCAATTATCATCCTTCAGTGTCTTGGGATGTTACACATCGATCAGCCCACTTACCAGCACCAACATACTCCCGGGTAAACTCACACCATAGGAAAATGAAATCTAGATTCTTTGTCACTGGACCTAGTACCACATGGCGCCATTTTCTTCTGTGCCTGTGCTGATTCGACCCAGGTCTTCGGTGGCCAGCCTTTGGCATGCGTACCACTCTCCATCAGCGCTCCAGCCAAGTCTCCCTGGCAGCCCAGCATCAGCTACTGGGGTTTAATTGCAGGATTGGCACTTTGCAATAAATAAGTGAGTTTTGGGTTGCAACGTGGGTACTTGTCTCCAAAAGGTTCACCGTACTGGTTTAGTTGTCACTTAGTCAAGTTGACACGACACACTCTCTTCTCCAAGCCCAAGACCTGCTGGTTAGTAGGTCTTGTATATACCCTGTATTTCCTACTAGTCATCATTTTGACTGATTTAATTACTTCATAGCAGTGCTTTTTAATTGCCCACTAACAATACTACACTTTACATTGATAAGTTAGACTATAAGAGACTAATTTAATATATGGTAGGAAACTTAGTGAAATAATTGATTATGCAGTTGAAATTTTGTGAATTCCTGCATGATAATAAGGGCAGAAATTTTTAGGAGAACTTAACGACCACTATTTATTATGTTAAAGATGCAGTAGAAACCTGAGCCTGTTCTCATGGTAATCTCTAGTATAGGTATTTAAAAAATCTCTAATGAAATTTCATTTACTACCAAACAAGAAAATCCAACATGGCTTTGAAGGGTGGTACCAGCATAAAATGAAACTATGCAAATATCTGAATTCATTTTTTAAAAATGACTTCAAAATATGGTTGTACTGTAGCCACAAAATAAGAAGACACAACCCTACAAATGGCTGCTGCTTCCTGAGTTAGGTCTTTTTAAATTATCATATCACAACCATCTTTCTTTATTGACACTAATCATCAAGTGGGTTGAAATGACTCTTGTTAGAGTCTGTAACACTCGTTAGTTTAGAATTACTCAGCATTAATTAAGTCCCCCAAGGAGCAATAAAGTGCTTACCTTGCTGAGAATGGAGATGCAGAGACTGAGATTTCACAGGTGATAAAGCGGAAGCTAGCCTTTCCACTGGGCAAACTGGTTGTTTCAGGTGTTGAAGAGTGGCCAAGGCAAACAGAAGTAATGTATTCCCATTTCCATGTTAATTCCAAAAGTCCAGGCATCTTTCCTGGGAATCGCTCAGCAATTTCATGACATTAAATGTTGGATCTTTTCTGTTCACATTTATTCTTCAGAATGATTGATTCTATGTGGGTTTCACCCACTTCTCCAGGAGGAATGTGCAATTACATTTTTTAACATCATCAAGTTGACTTTGTGTCAATAAGATCAAGTAACTGGAAAGTCCTACCCTCTACATGAAAATTCTCCAGTAACCTTCTGTAAATGGAATGTGAAGCTGCGCAAGTCACTGATTCTCTTGAGAACAAACAAAATGAATTAAAGATAAATGCTAAAAATGTCAGGTTGACTTCAGAAGTTGGCAATGAGTCTAAAAAGAACTGCCTTGCCATCTCTGTGACTTATCCATGAAATTAATTTTGCTCCAGCAAAATACCTTGTTTGTTCCAATTATGCACTGATAAGGATCTACAGAAAATGTACTTTTTCATATCTTCATTTCTTGTTGGGACATAAAGACAGAATACAACTCTCAGCTGCATATCATTGAAGTATATAAATATCTATTGTGCACAATGTTCCACCTCTCTTAATTCAAGAAATGCATACAACACACATTGGTAGCCATCAGCAGCGTCCAACTCCTATGATAAAACTCAGAAGGAGGGGCCGGGGATATAGCTCAGTGGTTCTGGCGCCTGTCTTGCAAGCACAAGGACCCAGGTTCGATCCCTGGTAACCACATACAATACTGGGCGTCGAGACTCACCCCAGCAGCAACCAGTACCACATCCCACAGTGCCAGGCTTGGTGGCTCACGCCTGTAATCCCAGCACTCGGGAGGCAGAGGCAGGAGGATTGCTGTGATGTGAGTTGGAGGCTGAGCTCAGGGCCAGCCTGAACTACAAAATGAGACCCTGTCTTAAAAAGTCAAAAAAAAAAAAAAAGACTCAAAAGGAATGTGAATAAAGTTGAAGAAAGAGATTTCAGGTTATTTATAAATGGACCAGTAATACAAGGCATGAGGTAGCAACTAAAAGAATTTAACCATTATAGTATTGAAAATTCTGGTTTGATCTCAATAGTCAGATGAGTTAGTAAAATTAACTTTGATAAGAAAGAAATTCTTCCACAGACATTCCTGTCCCCAGTGTGTGAGGCCATGCTCAGGCGCTGGCCAGATACAGCTCTCCTGACAGCCGGAGCCCTCCCAGTCCTTCAGACTTGTCCTGGGCACTCTTGCACTTCTTCTGGGAGCTTTTCTTTTGCCTGGATCTTTCTACCGCCCCTACCCTGACTTTCCACATTTCACATAATTAACTCTTACTTGTCTTTCAGTTCAAACCACTGATCAGCATTGGTTTATGTTTTTCCCTTTTTATATCCCACAGTAGAGTGTTGAGAATCATATTCAAGTCATTTCATCCCCAGAATTTAACAAGATCTAACACCACAGTGTTGAAGAGCTGAGCAATGGCACATAGATGAGTTAGTTCCCTAGCTGAGCTCTTTGAGGCAGCACCTAGAGAGAAGGGTGACAGGTATTAGAGAGAAGCCACGTGTGCAGGCGCTTGTGCGGAGTTGGTAGTGAGAAGCAAGGGAAGCTCTGAGCTTGATGTAAACAGGATAATTATGTTGCAGTTAATGAAAGTAAGGCTAAGAAGCCCTCATAATTATGCATAATGAGTAAAACTGATTACCCAGCCAGGAGTTTGAGTGTGGCTTCAAGGTTGTTAAGAACAATTGTAGTTGTTATCTCAGGGAATTTATATAGTGAAATTGATGCTATGCCTCTATAACCTTTCTTTCCTTATAGTTCTGTTCTTGGAACCAAACAATTTCCATACATTTTATATTATAGAATCCTGACAGGACGCTGTACTCCTGAGCTAGTTATAAACATGAAAACCTGGTGATTATTACTAAGGAATGAAAATACCCAGTAAAACAAAAAATGACACAAATATTTTTGGAACAGGATTAGAAAGAATATGAACATTAAACTTGTATAAGACATAAATATTTCAGGAAAATGTTTCCTTCCTCTCAGATGTAATTCTACTATTAAATGGTTTTTATGATTTCAGAATATGATCTCAATAAATTAAAGTTGTTTTTATTACTACATTGAAGTTTCCTAAAAAATAAATTTAAGTGTTTTAATTATCCAAATGACATTTCTCCATGATTTCTCATTTATGAAATTCCGTGCATAGGATGGTTTGATTTATTATGCAATTAAAGATCTTTTCTGATTAAAATATAATGTATACTCTGGATAAATACTTGGAAAACTACACAAAATAAAAGAGAAAAAGGAACAGAAACTATGTTACAGTGCCCAGAGCCCATTATTAACTTTTTTATTTCATTCCAGTGTTTTTCTTCTGCTGTTTTATTGTGCAATATTGAAGCTATAATTCAGAACATCTTTCTTTGTTTATAGCCTGTTCTTCTGGTAGAAGCTGTATTGTATACCTTTTCCTGTATGATTTACTTAAACTTGTGTTGCTTGAAAATATTCTGTTTTATATGCATTTCTCTAATAGCGGATATTTAAAAAGTTTCTTAAATTTTGCCATAATGAAGGTCTTTTCCTAATTCAAATTTATTTTCATAATAATTCCCAACATAATGAAAAAAGCCATTCATTTTACAACATGATTTTCTAATGCATGAATTATTTTCCTATTGTCAGATTCAATATTTTAGTAATTTTAAAGAATAGTGAATGAGTGTAGTTTTGTAAGCCTCACACTGAGACACGTGAGAAGGTGAAGCCAGAGAGGCTCAGACCCAGAAAGATCAGGCCTGCGTCCTTCACTCCTCCCCTTCTGATGTGCAACTTTCTTGGAATTAAGTTGAAGATAGTAATATATATACTCTTTGAGGTTTACTCAGAATAGGTTAAGTAAAACATAGAGAAATATCTGTCCTAGAACCTGGCACTGAAGTTTCTTAAAGGCTCAATATTACTATTTTTGCTATTACTATTATGATTGTTAATTATTACTATAAAGTTAACTTGTATTGGTTCAAAAATTCTGTTTAGTATTTCAAAATGACAATGAGAAAAAAACCAAAACACCATGCCTTACTGATAACAAAAGTCTCCACTACCTCTGAAATGCATCAATCCCCAAACTCTTCCTATTGCACCATTAAATAGTGGACTTTACTTATGGGAAATATACTTATTTTCCACAATTCCATCACTGAACTGCATCTGACCCTTCTTACTGACTCTTCTCTGAGAATTGTGAGAACAGCATGGAAGTCTTCACAGAATGGCAGCCGGGATCACACTCTGGAACATTCTCCAAATAAAGATGCACTTACAAAATGTGAGGGAAATTAACATGTCTTATTTGTTCATACAAATTATATTTATGAGCCAGGACAGGTGCTGGAGAATGTAAAACAAGGGACCTCACATATTTGGGGGTGTCTAAGTGCAATATAGATTATATATATTTTTAAAAAACACCCATTAGGACTTTGATTATTAAAAGATCATCTTATGCTCTACTCATAGAGCTTGAGCTTTTATTGTAGTAACTGTCTTTTGGGTTTTGTTTTAATTCAGCAAATTCTATATTGATTTTGTGTAAGAGTTTTATGTTTGTCTCACAAGACAAAACTCAAATTGACTTGACAAAGTCTTATTTTAAAAACCCATAAAGTGGGCTAGGTGGCACATGCCTGTAATCTTAGCACTCAGGAGGCTGAGGCAGGAGGACTGTTGTAAGCTCAAGGCCAGCCTGTGCTCCATAGTGATTCAAGACCAGCCTCAATGATGTAGGGAAACCTTGTCAAAACAAGAAAAAGAAACATAATTTGGCATAATCTTTGCTAATTATATACAGTTCTATCAAAAATTGAGTTAAGAATTAGTATACATACTTTTTCATCTTTATCTCCTAACTTTATCCATTATATTTAGGGACCCACCTCCAAATGATAACAGGATATTTGTTAAAAATGAACAATAATTTAGACATTAGTTCATTTGGTTAAGCATACTAGTTTAAGGTATCTCAATAATGTTTTATGATTATTGAATCAAAACTTTTAGCATAAGCATCATTCTTATTTCTAATTCATAATTAATGATGTGTAGAATTATAAGATAAAATTGTAAACACTTCATATGTAAAAGTTTCAGTGTGATATTGGGACAGAGCATTAGTTGGAATTCAAGCCTCGTATCAGGACGCGCCCTGATTAAGTCATCATGTGTCGCCTGCTCCCATGATTCCTGCCACCAGTATCCATGTTTTTGCTCGTGGTAATGTAGGATCCTTCCTATAGTTCCTTCACTTTTGTTTGTGGATTTTTCTGCTTGACTGTGGGCTCTATGAGATAACACATGCAAGGAAACTACAAGTCCTGTATTTTAACCTGACAAAATGCGAGAAAATTAAGACCCAGTTAAATCTACATTGACTAGATTGTTTTCTTTTCCATTCTTTTCACCTTTCAGGTAAGCATGGAGAAAAATGAACCACACTGTCCCTAATAGTTCTTTACAAATGTGGTGACCCATCTGTTGCCTTATGCCAGACATCTGCTTTTATCATCTTTGTTTGTGGTCATTCAGAGCCCGAAGTGATGAACTGACATTGAATATGTGCCAATTTATGGTACTAGAATAGCTGTCTGCAAGGTGGCAGTAATTTTCAGATATAAAGAACATTAGTGAATAAGAATAAAGATCAGTACTATATTTGTATCTTCAGCCACCTTTTTTGAAGTGTATAATCCTTAGGTAATTGTAACATCGTCACAATACCATTACCTTATGTATAAAATGTGAGGCATGATCTATCTTCACTTATAAAATCTTTATTGAATTTATATCAAAGTATGTATGAATCAGATATTATTGAGTAGAGTCAGGCATGAATGTTTGGGCAGGTCGGTTCCTGCCTAATCCCAATTGTAGATTTGTTCCTTTTTTGAAAAAGATGTTAATTTTATCCCCTCCTAAACTGTCATCCAAAAGTGTTTAAGGAATATTAAAAGTTAATACCATACCAATCATATCATTAAAAATTGGGGAGTTTTGTATTATGGAAATAGCAGTATATTGTTATCAAAAGATCAAATATTGGTCTGATTTTAATAACAAGTGCTGATATATAAGTCATCAGTCTTGGATTTGTGTATGTTTCAAAGTATTTAGTTGTTTGACTCCATCAGTAACTACGGTTTCTTTTAACAGTGAGACTCTGAAAATCTTACACATATCTATAGTACATACTGCATTGGTGCATGGAAATAATCACTGAGGAATTTCTGGACCCAGATATCCAATATATACATGTAATTCTTCAAATGATATGGTATCAGTGGCATTAGGTTTTTAGACTTAAGAAGGGTTTTTCAAAATTAAAGTTAAAATACAATACAACACTGGACAATTTCCTATGTTAAAATCACCATATAAACAATTTTTGAGCAAAAGAACAATCAGCTTTTTATTGGAAACACAAGTAATTGACCTGCTTATCTGCACTAAATTTGAACATCTCTGGATATGAAAGGTATTTTAAAAATATATTCTGTTAGATTTTTATTGTGTATATTTTAGGAGTAGATGTTTTGGTGTAAATAGTGAAACACTTACTACTTGTGCAAACTAATGTGCTAATCATCTTACATGTTACCTTTCTAAATCTTTTTGTGACCCAAGAACTTAAAACCTACCCTCTGGGCAAACTTTCAGTACACGATGCGTATTATAAACTACAGGACTTCTTCTATACAGTAGATCTAGACTCACTCATCCTGCATAACTATACCTCCACACCTTTTACAAACAGAGGAGACAGCTACATTTTACTGAGCTAGTGGCCCGGCGCTTTGTGGCTTTCACACGTTGCTCATGCAGTTCTCCAGACCGTATTGACAGGTACATAATGAGTACTGTTTTTTGGATTTGTGAATTGATGTAAAGAAAACAGTAAAGAATATGTTTCACTGACAAAAACCCGAGAGCTAACGAGTGGAAGTATGATGCTCTAACTTCAGTTGTTAAAGATCAAAGCCAGCTGTTTTTAGGATACCAAACTGTATGAAATATCATTTTGCTCCATGGACTGCATTTGAAGTTGTGTAAGAGTTTAGAACATAATAATAGCCATGATAATTCCTAAGGATACTGTATGAGAAAGGAAAAGCATTGCAGAAGTTATAACCAGTCCAGTCTAGCTGCCTTTCTCTGAAGTGACATAGAATCAGGGTTTTATTTAAAATCTAGTAAGAAACTGGCTGGTGAGTTTTTGTGAATTAGCAGTAGCTGAATCCTCCTAAGGAGAACCATGTGCTCTTAAAATTATCATTTTAGAAGGGTTTTTAAGTCAATTTCATTAAACTGCAATGATTTCAATTCAAAAGGAAATCTTGCTTTGAGAACATTTCTAAATGGATCAATTTGAAGCACACAAGGGTATTTAGTGACTAAAATTAGAAACGATGAGCTTCATTACATCTGAAAGTCATGCGACAAACATTTTGTCCTTTTTTTTTTTCAAAGCAGCACAAACGCAGTTCAGAACGACTGAAGAAAGTTCTTCCCAAAAGGAAGAGCAAAGCAGGAGGAAGAGCACACTCGCGTGAGAATTTTAAGGAAGGTGACAATGGTCTCCGGCAGGAAGTGAGAGGGCAAACGAGGAGCTCGGAAGCAGCCCGGGCTGCTCTGGGTCCTGTGTCGATGAAGGGTCCTGATGGAATCGAGCCTGGCTTTGCAGACACAAGATAGCTGTTTTTCCTTTATTCCTGGTGCGTTCCATCCTCAGAGTGAATCTCTTCCTCTGGACTCAGAAGAAGGAGAAAGTATTTGCAGTTTAGCAAAATGAGTACTAGTAGAGTGAGACTGAGCCTGCACCGTAGACAGAGCAGTAAATAGTAAGGCCTTCCGGGTCCGTCTGGGCTGCAGCCCAGGCCGAGGGTCTCCAGATGGCTCAGTTATCTTTCTCTAGCATCCTTTGCCAGTTTGCTTGTAGCTGTTCGTAGTTACTGCTCACAAAGAAGAGGTCTAAGAAGTCACTAAAACCCCCGGTAGCTTTGTATTTGTTTGAGTTACTGGGTATCAAACCAGGAACACTCTGATGCTGGGCCATATCCCTAGACTGTTTAATTTTTTTTAAATTTTGAGACAAAGTCCTGCCAAGTTGGTGTTGCCAGCTTTGAACTTGGCGGTCGCCCACTACCCCTTCGCTCCAAGTGGCTGAGGTTACAGGTACGTGTCCCCAGGCCCGGGCCCCTGAGTGTGTCTGGTCTGTGGTACATGAGTTGGGTTCTGAGGGGCTTCTGCCCAGCGAGGCGGTGAGTGTCCCTGCGGAGTGAACTGTCGCAGTGCCAGGTTCCCCTGCTCGGTGGCTCAGACCTCCCCTGAGGCCTGTAGATGACTGTACTACCTTCACCTCTCCCATGTGCGAGACCTCTCACTTTATTAAAAACAGTCAACTTTTACATCTTTGGGCTTTGACTTACTTTTCTCTGTCCAGATTCAAATTGCAGGATCTCTCTTGCTATGAGATATCACACCTGTCTCACTACCATGTGGATGCTTTCCCAACACGAGGCACCTGCTCTTACTCCACTGCCCCGCACATACTGCACACACCCGTGGCTCCTCTGTCCAGCAGTTCTGCTCCTCCAGGTACCTCGCTGGGAAGAACAGGCTCTGGGCAGAGAGCACCAGAGGGCTTCACGGTACCAGCTCTGTTACTTCTCTTTAGATTTGTCACCGGGGGATCTTTGTGGTTCCTGTACCTTGACAAATTCCCTATTTTGAAGTCCTTGTTTGTATCTCCACTCTTTCTTCCAATAAATCTTCTTCCAAAACCCCACTGGGAGAGACTCCAGTGGGATCTTATCGGGCACACGAACTAATCCTCTCCCTTCTTTGCAGACTACTCTGGTACTTCTCAAATGCTGTGTTAGGCAGCCCAGGCGTTTAAGGGCTGAAAAGAATTTGACAGAGAGTCTCCAATAGCCTCATCTCACAGCGAAGTGTAAGAATTAGGTTCGGTTCAGTTACTGGTGGAACTAATACTAAAGCCAAAAGAGGAGGTTTCCTCACCAGGAGTCATTTAGGAGTAAATCAGTAACAAAACACCTCCCTTCTGTTCTCCATTGCTTTGTATGTTGTTCTTGCTGGAAGTGGATCAGTGTGTCATAAACCTGATGTATGTTACAACACATTCAAAGGAGACCAACATTTTAGGTGTCCAGGTAAAATTGTTTGCTTTAATTAGAATGAATTTCTAGAATAGTAAATTGTAAAGTTCAATTAACATCTTAGACATTGCTACTTCAGTATATAAAATTTCATTTAAAGTGAATATGAGGGCTGGGGATTTAGCTCAGTGGTTCCGGTGCCTGTCTTGCAAGTGCAAGGACCCGGGTTCGATCCCCCAGTAACCCCATACAGTACTGGGTGTGGAGACTCATGCCCAGCAGCAACCAGTACCACATACCACAGTGCCGGGCATGGTGGCTCACGCCTGTAATCCCAGCACTTGGGAGGCAGAGGCAGGAGGATTGCTGTGATGTGAGTTTGAGGCTGAGCTCAGGGCCAGCCTGAACCACAAAGCGAGACCCTCTCTCAAAAAACTTTTTAAAAAAATAAATAAAGTGAATATGACAATTTTTTAAAGAACAATACTTTGCAAAATTAAATAAAATAAATATTTTAATTTTGAAAAGACAGATGTAAATGTAGGCACTGATAATCTCAGATGCCAGAGTTATCACTAAACTGCTTGTGCGTCAGTAAAATTTAAAGAGTAAAGTCAGGTTCCTGACACTGAATCATCCCAGTACTTAATACATGCGGAATCCTAGAGTGGTTCAGAGTTGTGAAATATGTGTTTGGACTTCCGCCCAGTTTTCTTGTCTAAGATTACTAAAATCCTTGGAGCCTCCAAGTAACACATGCTTTGCCTACACGGATTTAAGTGGCTTCCACATGGGGATCACGTGGGAAGACCAGGGCTGGATTGTCGTTTGAGCGGTTCAGCCCACACCAAGCACAGCACACCAATGCAGGGGGCCTCGAGGTCACACCGGCCAGGGATCTAACCAGTCGTGACTCCTCGTGAAACTTCCTCCATCAAAACACAAGGACAGGGTTCAGAGAGCTTCAGAACTGAAACTGGAGGTTTCTGGGGTTTGGTGCACACAGAGAGAGAAGAAGATCCGTGCTCCTTCCGTCAGGGCTGCCTTCCCCTCTCTGTAGATGTCTTGTGTACTGTTCATTACAGTTCAGGGGGAAATGTGAGTGAAAAACTTCCCTGATTCTTTAAACTACTCTCGCATATTAATAAGCCCAAAGAAAGGGCCATGGAAACTTGGATTCACCGCTAGTTTATCAGCAGCACAGAGTTTTACACAGAAAGTGGGGGCAGTCTTGCAGGACTATGTGCTTAACCTGTGGGGTACATCTTTCCAGAGACAATTTCGGAACTAATCTGAGCTCTCAAACAGTACCTGCTGCAGTAGTCCTTGCTCGCTTGGTGTAAAGAAAGCCCCGCCCCTGTATCTGATTACAGAAATATTCTGTGTATGGTTGAGTAATTGGGAACGGGAAAAGCATTTTGTTTTTTGCTGTGTATTTTCAGACACAGATAATAATCATAAATCCATTAGAAAGAGCAAATCTATTTTTTCTTTACGACATTCACCATGATTCCCTCTAAAAGACAAAGCATATTTAGTCATACCTAAAGTATTTTTTTTTTTTTTAGGTTTTTTTGAGACAGGGTCTCGCTTTGTGGTTCAGGCTGGCCCTCAGCTCAGCCTCCAACTCACATCACAATCCTCCTGCCTCTGCCTCCTGAGTGCTTGGATTACAGGCGTGAGCCACCACGCCCGGCACTGTGGTATGTGGTACTGGTTGCTGCTGGGTGTGGGTATCCACACCCAGTATTGTTATGTGGTTACCGGGGAATCGAACCGGGCTCTTGCGCTTGCAAGACAGGCGCCAGAACCACTGAGCTAACTCCCCGGCCCAGTCATACCTAAAGTATTAAATTCACTCTGAAACTTGGTCTTAGGCAGCTAGGGTGACAGATTTTTAATGAATAAAAGACAAGAAGTAAATAAATAAAGGCTACCAAGGAGATGAAGTCCCAATAACAAATACTGAATGGATACTTACCTTACCAGAGCCACATTTTAAATTCCTCTGAATCAGACACATGATCTACTGCTCTGACCCCATCTGTACTTTGTTGCTTCTAGTAAGATTTCTATGTGTGGCTCTGTTAGTTGATGCTGTGCAAGTATGTTGTTTTCAAAAAGGTGGAAAGCATGACTCATGCAAATATAAAACAAGATTATGCCAAAGATCTACCTAACTCAATGCACGAAACCATCAAGATGGAACAGATGGTTACAGGAAGAAAAACAGGTCAGTAACCCACTAGGAAAAGGAAACTAAATCCAGTTTACCAGAGCATGTCTTCTGCTGTATTTTTTGTTTTTTGTTCTTGTGTCTAATACCTGTGAGGCTGTGACCTGAGCAACCGATTGAGGGTCAAAGTGCACCTGGCCTGTTGTTTTAAACACTGATTTAGGAGTCTGAGTGGCCGGCCACTGGCCCCAATTTCCGAGCAGCTGCTCTCCTGTAGCCTTCCTCCCAGGTAGTTCCCCACAGGCATTCACAGAGAATCCAAGGAGCACTTTGAATGTAAAAGTTATTTTCACCGCACATCCCCCGCCCCCGCCCTGAATAGACAAGTCTTATTTTGAAAGGCAAATTTTAAACCATAATATTAAACTATTTAGATATTTGATTAAAAACCTTCTTGTCTACCTGAAAATAATGACGAGGTTTAGTCGGAAATCAGGACAGTTTTTAAAAGGAATTTTTTTTATTTTTTTTTTTTGAATGGGCCAAAGTCAGCCCAGAGCTCTGAAAATTATTCTACTGGGATTTAAAAATCTCACTTGAGCAGATTACATGCAACTTTGCTTTACTTGTCAAGAGCAGATTAAATTATTTTGTATCAATTTTTCTTCCAACAGAGGAAATAAATTATTCTATTTGTACATGGATACAATATTTATCAGAAAAATTATCTTTAATACATCCAAAGCTAAGCTAATTTTACCAACATTTGTATACTTTTGTCATTTTTCAAAATAATTACTTATAAATATTATAATACAAAAGAGCTTGAGGTTTATCCATTTTTTGAGGGTTTTGCTGGTGATACAATATTTGCCCAGTTCTCTATTATCAACTCACGTTCATCCTTTATTGTATTCTTTCACACTCTGGAATAAACAAACATTTTAGTTGAAAACAAAAACACTGATCTTTGATAAGTAACAAAACATTTTATTGAGATGATTATTCGTAATATGTCTCAGTTATCCATATGAACCATAATTTTTAATCAGATTTGCTAATCTTACTTGAGTATTTTTAGCTGGTTCCACTTTATCTTCTTATGTCAAATGTGTTTCTTTTAAAAATTCTTCTTTCATGGACATCCTGGAGTTCCCAGCATGCATTTCAGCCAAGCTAAGTACCTGTACTATCTGTTAGAGCATTCCCAATTCATCCTAGCTTCCTCATTCATTTCACTTATACAAAAGTTACCAAATACATTGTAATTGAAGTAATTTTATATGCAGTACAATTGTTTGGCTCATGTAAGTGTAAGAAAAATAAAACTTTTTCTTGTCTGTCCATATAATCCCCCTCTAATACTCTAAGTAGTTCTGACTTCATGGCCTTTATCATTTTCCTTTTCTCTGAACTACTTTTTAAAAAATTTCTTGTAAGATAGTTGTCCTATTCCCTCAGTTTTTATTTGTATGAAAATGTCTTTGTTTCTTCTTACTTTTTCTAAATTACAGGAAAAAAAAATATATATATATAATAAAACTTACCTACATTCACACTGATATGCAGCTACCACACTCACCCATCTTTAGAGCCTGTTTATCTTCTTAAACTGCTTCTTTACTCCTGAAGGATAGGTTTATTGGATTCAGAAATCTAGCTGGTACAATTTTCTTTTTTCCTTTTCTTTTGAGGACTTCAAATATTTTGCCTCACAATTCTTATTTACATGGTTTCTGAGGAGAAATGTAGTATAATTCTTAACTTTGTTCTATAGATGAGGTGTTTTATCCCCTCCTCCTGCTTCTCTTTTCAACATTTCTTCTCTTATTTTCTATAGTTTGAACATGATATACCTTGATGTAGACTTTTACTGTGAGGTTTTGTGTATTTATAGTTGGGAGTTAGGGTCTTTTGACTGTCATAGCTGCAGGTCTTGGTGACTAAAATCCCCCTTCGTATTCCTGTTTCTGTCCTTTTAACTATGGGCTTTCTTGGGCACTCTCTGAGGGTCAGGACGTGCAGAACTGTCCTCACCTGTAACTTTCCAGTAGTAAGGTGCATCCAGGAAGACGCTACAGCTGGTGATTAGATCTCACTCAGTCTTTAGCTGAGCCTGGGCTGAAAATTTTCCTTCTCTGATTATTTAGGCTTTGGTAAACCTTTCCTATGTTAAACTGTGGTAAAAACATTTTCTTTTAATGTCATGTTTTATCAAGAAGAACAGAAAGAGCCAAGGAATTTAGGTCAATGGCACTTCACCTGCCTGGGAATCCTGAGTTTGATCCCCAGTACTGGAAAAAAAAAAAAAAAAAACAAAAACAGAGAAGTCTGACTGTATTTCAGAATTTTCCTCCCCTACCAGAATCACAGAGCCTCAGGGATCCTGGAGGTAAAGCTTACAAAAGTGAGAAGGTCACGCCGAGACTGAGTGTGCTCAGCATTTCTAACTTGTAAGCTGGTCCACACTAGGCCTCTAATAAGCCAACAATTGTAACTTTTATTGATCTACTGGCATTACCTTAGCTAGGCCTCTTCTTGTGGGCTTCTGTTTGTAGTAAGATATGATTTTCTGTTCTATTCTGTATCTCCTATATTTTCTGAGGCAGGAATTTGCCCTACCACCTTAATTCACTATTTTAGGAATAGTTGAATTTTCATTTGTTCAGCTTTTCTTCTGTTGTGAAGATAGAAGTCATATCTTCCAGGCTCTGTACATGTCAATCCGGAACCACAATAAGAATAATAACCAGTTTTGTCATAGATTTGTGATGTTGTATTTCTAAACAGATTGATTTTTAAGGGATGTAAGTGGCACATAGAAAGCTTCTGATAAATGGAAGGTTCTTTTACTAATATTCCCTCAAACACCCTTAAATGTAGCCAAGATGGAATAAATCACTAGCTGGAAAGTCAACGTCATGTCAGTAAGTGTTAGGCTGTAGCAAAAGTTTCTTACTGTCCTCTCCTCCCATCACTGTTCCGCTATTCAGGGTTAGATCACTGCTCCCAGTAGAGAGGCTCCCACTGGGAGCGCCCTATTAAAGGGAAATCCTCTGCATCATAAAGTTCTTATATTATGAAATTATCAGCAGCATGTTAAAAATGGGTTTCAAAAAAAAAATGGGTTTCAGCAAAGTACCAGTGCTTCGGTCAGGTTTCCTGTGCAAAAGGACCATTATACAGAAAATCTTTCCAAAGATTTTCCATCTCCCCTTGCAAGGCCAAGCTGAAGTGGCTTGTCAAATCAAATAAAGACCTGTGGAAGTAAGAATCAGTTTAATGAAGCTGTCAGCATTGAACATTCAGGAATGTATGTGCATTTTAATGTGTTCTAAACTCTTCATATTGTGTTTGAATATTATATAAGTTTACCCTGTCTGATCAGGATATTTCCCCACTTTCTGTGACTTTCAAATTTGGGGTAGTATTAGTTATGAGACATCCCTTCAGCATATCATTTGTGTTCATTGTTGGCAATTAGTGAATTACCAAACATATCACCTGCCATTGCCTCCTTAGGGCATGAACAAAAGATTTAGGGAACAAAAGATTTTTCTTCAGATAAGCAGATGGTCTGTACAATGTGGACCTTGACTTCCTTTGAAGACTCTTTGTTCTGATCAATAAATATTTAACTACTTGTTTTCTCATTACAAAGCAATATGCCAGTGCTTTAGGTTCCACTGACTCCAAGTTATTCTCTTGTAAAAAGATCTTTAGGGCACTGTTCATCAAAGTGTGGCCCGCAGAACAACAGCCAGCGGTCTACTGGCTGGGCACAGTGTGCGATAAGTACCCCAAATCGTGCAACTTCAAACAAAACGAGTATCCTCTCACACTTCTGTGAGTCAGGATCTGGCCACAGATTGGGATGGGGTATCCCCGAGACAGCCATGAGTTGCCAGTCAGAGCAGCAGCTATCTCAAAGCTCCACGCAGAGAGGTCAGCTTCCATGCTCACTGGTGTGCCTGTGGACCGCTGGCAGGCCTCTTACATGCTGGAAATTGCCCAGAGATTTAAAGTCCTTCTTTGGGAATCTTATAACACTGCAATCTCCAGCATGAAGCAGGCCTCCTGTGTCAGACAGTGTAGTTCTGACAAATGCCACAGTTCCGTGTCTTGTTCTATAGTCAGGTCCTGTCACCTTGCCATATTTTATCTTGTCAAAATTAATCTAAAGAACCAGTCTATACTCAACAGCAGGGAAACACACCAAGATATAAATACTGGGAAAGAAACTGAGTAGCTGCTACCTACCTAGTTTCTATCAGCTGAGACTTTGTGACAAGAGTGCAGCCATGGGACTGTGACGACAATGTGAATCTTAGCTAGTTTTCTCCACGACTGCCTGCATAGGCAAGGTGAGCATCCCTGCTGTGCTTGCCCACTCTGCGTGCTTATTCTATGGCAAAGGCTCATCTTCACCTACTTTTACTTGTTTTTTGGTCACTTTTAATAAGTGAAAAGCTCAGTTGTCCTTTCCATTCATTTCTCTGTTCCTTCATACCTCAGGATGGGACAGACTGAGTAGCTGTGTGAATACTTCACTTCTGGAATCAGAAGACTCATCTGAAAATGCCACACAGACCCCACAAGCAGACCTGGTGGTAGTGGGAGTTTAGATGCGCAGGAGTCACATGTGCTCATTTCTATAAACAGAACCACATTCCAGTTGATTAAAGCATCAATCAGTAGCCATGCTGATGGAAGTATTTCTGTCTGTAGTTTAGTCTTTGGGGAAATTACACTTCTATATAGTTTTGGGAAAATAGCGAACTGTTTTAGTTATTTTCAATTCAACCTAGAAACAACACAAATGGAGGAAGACAAAGCTAACTGCTCCAAAAATGGAATCCTCTATTGTCCAATTAGAAAATTTCACTGTAAATTTTGAACTGAATGGGAAAACAAAGGCATGCTATGAGGAAGGAGCAGCCGTGACTTTTATGTGGCTGTAGGCTTTTCTCCTGAAGATTCCAAGCCAAAAGCAGTTGGTAGAAATGGTATAATGTCTTTCCAGATGGCAAGGAGACAGTAATATCCTTATGGATTTTCTGGGAAAACAGAGGAGTGCTTTATAAATATAGCTACTAATAAAACTGCTCAAAATTTTAAGCACACGTAGGTAGATAATTGTGTGTGATCAAATGCAAGGTATGGTGCCCTTGGAAAGAGAGCAGACTGGGTCATGGGGTTATGCAAAGGTTATGCAAATAAACTGGGGTCAGCTCCTAGAGACAATATTTAAAGTGGTGTCTTTCACAGTGGAGTCTTCAGCTCTTGTTTTATATATCTAAATATTATATAGTATGGCTAGAAGGAGATGCCTTGTCAGAAGTGGTTCCTGGTGAGGAAAAATGCTAATTGCTTCCTGCTAATTAGAAACTAGGGTGAGAACATCACATGGAAAGCCTGGCTCACTCTGTGAACTTGATGATGGGCTTCCAAAGAAGTCTTTATTCTTTCTAATTCAAATTATGGCATACCGGCCCTTTGGGATGTATGTCACACGTATTTTGAACGTTATAATATGTATGTGACTGGGAGGTAGCTCACTTTTATCTGTTTAGTTATATTCATTTAAAAAAAAAAGCATATCATGAAGTAGAGGGGTGGTTATGAGAGACACAAGTCTCCAGTGGAACAACGGTGATGAGAAATGTCCTGACTTGAAACAAATATTCATTCTGTGCTCATGTGCACGGAATTTATAGACGTATTAAAATGCTGTCCATGTTTATCTTGAGGCACGAATGTAACGTTTAAACCCAAATGGTGAGAGTACACATCATTCCTATTATGACAGAATTTCTGATACAGTCATTAAAATTCATGTGGAGCTTAAATTTTTGCCTTTGGCCCAAGTCTGTTTAAGCTACATTTTGTGCTGGAGCTACTGAGCAGCAAAACTCTTCCATTGCCTCTACGTCCAGCATTATTTCTCCCAGTGTAAACAACATAGTCATTGGGGCACTAGGGAAGACAACATCAGAGGGCACATCAGAAGGAGAGGAAAATCACGTAGTATCCAGAGTGTTATTATGAAGTATCATGTGAAATGCAGCCTAAGTACGAAATGTGGACGAAAATACTAGATAGCTCCCGCATGCGGCTCAGTCTTCACAGGGGGGCTCTGCCTCTGATAACAAACTGCTCGAAAACCTCCACAGGCCTTAGATCATTATTGATCAGAATGAAACTCCATAATTTTTTCATGTCGAAGGAAACTGAGGTCCCATACACCGAACCATTAATAGTGCTGGTCTGAGACCCTGTACCACATTTTCATACACCACCACAAGAGGTCAGTTTAATTAGTGTTTCCTGATGAATGGAAAGTTTGAATATGTTCTTTCTTAGATTGATCTTGTCAGTTCATAACCTTTGTATATTCTTTTCTTTTGTACAAAGGATTGAACTCAGCGCCTTCCCATGTGGCTATAGCCCCAGCCATTTTTTTATTTTACATTTTTATTTTTCAGTAGGGTCTCACTAAGTTCCTAAGTTACCTGGGTGTGGCCTGAACTTGTTATCCTCCTGACTCAGCCTCTGACAGTGCTGGGGTTACAGGTGTGCTCCAACACACTTGGCTCGCTTGTCTTATTTCACTGTTAAAGTGGCAGTTTGGTAGAAGCATAGACCTAGTAAAGTTTACCATCAGGAATATTTGCTCCTTCGGAATCCCTCTCTTCAAATGCTCCATGGACCCCACCACCACTTGTGACATGGACATAAAATCTCAGCCCAAGTCCAGTTATGTCTCAGTACTGAGTTATAGAGACATAACACGAAGAAGAAGCACCGTGCAGAAATGGAAGGGAGGGATGAGGGAAAACTCAGGGGAGGAAAAGACATTCACATCTCCCCAACCGATCAGTCTGCACACACTTTGGACCGTGTGTAGTGTCCCATCTGCTCCCTGACAGTTTGTTCCACCAGGTGTTTACGCAACACCTCTGCTGGGCTAGGACATTACTACCACTAAGCAAGCAGACGATTCTGAGAGGGACCCCTTCTAGAATCCACTGCCTTTTAAAGGTACTATCTGCACCTTGTAAATGTAAAATAAGAAGAATTAGACCAGGTACTCAGCATCTAAGTCCTGGGAACAAACATAAATAGAACTGCACACTGCAGTGCTTTACCACTGAAATGCACTTTCCTAAACTACCACTGTTCTTCCTCCTCAGTCTTGTATCACCACATCACTGGCCCACAGACAATCCCCAGGCTCTTTTCCTGGGTACAATTGGATTCAAAGTGGATAATTCGCATGTTAGACCCATCCTAACTCAGCGCCTACTATGTGCCGAGGAATAGTTGTTTGGTACTTGGGATAGAGTGTGACCAGAAGACCAAGTTTTCTTTCTTCTGTAATCCCTCACACACACTGGGTGACAGAGAATGAGTAAAAATGTAATGAACGGGGTGATTTCAGCTTGGCATCCACATTATGAGAGAAAGAGTAGACACAGAAGTGTAATATGAATGGCGCATGAGGATGCGACACCATGGTTGTCCAGGAACAGGCTCTCTATTTAAACTATCCCGAGTGTCCTCAGAGCTGTCACTGATATCCAAGAGACCCCAGCAAAAATTTTTGTGCCACCAGGACAAGGCATTTCTGTTCTTAGTTAATGGCCAAACATCATAACGTCCAAGATAGTCACACCAGGAGAAAGACAGCAGCTTCTGGAGACAGCAATGTGGTATTCAGTTCTTGGCTGGCTGTTCATATTGTCAAGGAGCAGCAGGAGCGTAACTGTACCTTAGTTGTTGGGCAGCAGTGAGATTCTGGGAAGGGCCCAGCATCAGCCCTGCGAGCCAGCAAGCCCAACACTCCTGGACAGTGAAGCTGTGTCCTCTCCTTGGGGTACAGGGTTGACACAATTCAATCTGTACCAAAATGATCTAGTTGACTTTGTATCTCCCAAGAGTGGTTCAATGACCCAAGAAATTCAGCTTTCAGCAGCAATATATTTTCTTATTTAAATAAATCATGTCATAATCAAAAGCAATTGTTGTTACTGGATATCCACTCTCCTTTTACTGACCCCAAAAGTGAGGCAAAAATCTTACAGTTGATGCAGCCACTGTGTAAGACAAAAAATGCTACAGAAAAATTACTCTATGCATGTTCTGACCCCAGAGTGACACAATGGCTGGGATCATGCATGCATTGCTGTCTTAAAAACTTAATTTCACAAATCTTAAAATTATGGCTATGTCTCAGAATTAAAGACCATAAACTATGGAATAAGTAGAAGACATGGCTTCTTTCTTCAGGGGGCTTACAGCTTTATTTGAAGGTAAAGCTAACCAATTACCAGTAGAAGTGTAAAACAGCACAAAATTAAGCTACAGACCAAGCAGATTTCAGTGGTGAAGTGGCCTGCAGAGGAGACAGGGATCAGCAGGTTGTGCTTGATGGCAGAAATAGGGCTGCAAATACGTGAGGATTTGGAGAGGAAGAGTACAGGGTATTTTGACTGAGCAGAATAAAAGTTCCAATCCAGACCTGGAGTGAGACAAAAGCATTTTTGTGGGATGGGAACTTACAAAGTTGGAGTCTGTTTGAGAACTGTTGGGAAATGGTCGGGTGGACATTGCTCTGTGCTGTCATCAGCCCCAGGTGCCAGCTGAGGAGTTTTGTAAGAGTTTGACTCACACAATACTCTACTCTGGGTGGACCTAGGCACATTGTTGAGGATTTGCAAATATTTGTATTATTTGTAATTTGAACGCTGTCAATGTGGCTCATAGGGGTGTGGGTTAGTTTGAACATAAGGACTTCCAGAAAGCATCATCCCTCAACCAAAACCATTGCAAGGTCGTTAAAGTATCCTAAGTAGAGAAGCATGTTGGGATTTATTAAGTGCATATTCTTCAGCTGATAAACACTTCAGAGAAGAATAATATTCACTGTTACTATGTACACAATCTATTCTTGGTACTTTTGGAGAGAAGATGAGTATCCCAGAAAAGATGAAGTTCTTTAAAATGTACTTTATGCTTCTTGCAGTTACACTTATGTTTTTATTGTTTTGAAGCCTCCAATCCCACATCTTTTGGCGTCAGTAGAAATGTCACTTCTCTCAATGTTTGTTCACCAAGGTCATTCAAACCAAAGTTCGTTTGGCTTCAGTTGTGAATTAACTCCACCAGGAAATGTCTTTATAGGAACGCATACTTTTGAAGACAATAGATTCCTTTTTCTCCTGTGCCGAGTCATTCAGAAGCAAGTGCCTTTGACAATTCTGCAAACACACAAATTGAGTTAGCCCTGAATCTTAGAAAACTGGTGTGGCTCATCTTTTTAGGTTCACAGTCAAAGTGAGGGAACAGGAACCCATCTCAAACCAAAATGAATATGAGTAGGAACTCTGGGGGCCAAACACATCCCTGCTTACTTGTTTCAGCATTGAAATCTCTAAGATCCCCATCTTCCCGTCCAGAGAAAACAAAGGCAATTTTCAGCAATTGTCACAATCTCCTTGCCTGTCACTGCAAACTAGTAGGGAGCACCTGTTCGCTTTAAACTTTGAGACATGCAAGGGACTGTGTCTTGTGGCTTTGCAGATAGATTTCTCCAAAGTAATTTGTAATTTCAGAGAGACCTCACACCTAGAGAGCACTTCAGGGAGTTCTAGATTGGTATGTCCCTTTTCTATGTAAAATAAATTAGCAGCTCTACAAAAATATTTATACCCTTCATTTTGCAAATTGGATCATATTGGATGTTGACACATTTTTAGATTCAGAGAACATTAGGGCAATTTCATTTTGGGGAGTAAAAACACTATTCATTACTATGCACGTTGACATAAAAAATATAGCCCTTTTCTGTATTCATAACTCTTCTCTGTAGATTTCAGTTTTTTCATCCTTACATTGGGAATAAAAGAATGCCTTTATAGCAGTGTTAGATTTTGCAAATGAATGTTGAATTTTTACAACAATGCCTGAACATCATTGCTCATTAAGTAGAAGCTTTTAATGATGCTGATGATGATTTCCTAAGTTTACACCTTATCCTTTCCCCACCTTTCAGTATCCACACACGTGTTCCCATGTGAACTTAGATAAACTCTTCCTTGGGCCAAAAAGAGGCTTTGCCACTCACTATATCTTCAGCTAGTTTAGTTACGTTCATGGACGCAGTGGGAGTTTTTATGACCACTTTGGAGCCTGATGTATCTGGCAGGAAGTGAGTTCTTTGATTATAATTCCTGTCATTGGTCAGCAATTTATGAAAAGACCCTCAGACAAAGGTCACTTGTGTTATTTCCTGTGAACTTGATATTGTGGATGGCAGCAGACAAGATCTCAAGGGAGTTAGTCTCTTGTCACGAGTGTGAACAAGTGACACACCTTTCTCACTCTCTCCTCTTCCCTGCAGGTGAACCTCAGAGCCACAGATGTCAGACTCATGCGCCAGTTGCTCGTCATCAATGAGAGCATCGAGTCCATCAAGTGGATGATTGAGGAGAAAGCCACCATCACCAGCCGAGGTAGCAGCCTCAGTGGCAGCCTGTGCAGCCTGCTGGAGAGTCAGAGCACCTCCTTACATGGCAGCTGCAGCAGCCTACAGGACGGCAGTGACGGGCTGGACGGCCTCTCGGTGGGGAGCTATCTGGACACTTTGGCCGACGACGTCCCGGGACATCAGACCCCTTCTGACCTGGACCAGTTCAGTGACAGCTCCATCATAGAGGAGTCACAGGCTCTGCACAAGCACCCCAAACTGGACTCTGAATTCTACTGCTTCAGCTAATGATCCAGTTTTTCACACAGGACTATAGTGCAATTAATTTGTGTCTATTCTTCTTCTCTGCTGCTATATTTCTGGGGTGTGAGTGTGTGTATGTCTGTGTGTGTGTGTGTGTGTGTGTGTGTGTGTGTGTGTGTGTGTGTGTGTGTTTTCTTAATAAGAAAACCTTTTTGAAGAAGCTTATTTTTCAACTGCTTTATGGTCTTTCATTTGCTCCTAATATTTCTCATCTAGATTGATTTATTTTTCTCTGTTATGGCTCTATTTTTATTTATTATGAAAATTTTTCTCCCTTTTACTGTAGCACAAAATAGGGGGAAAAGAATAAGCAATAAGTATGTTTTTGCTTTTGTTTTCAGAGCAAGGGGTCAGGGATCATAAGAAATACTTTGCTAAATTTTACAATAAACCAAAGTCTGATAACTGTTAAGTTTATTGCTTGTGTTCTCAAGTGACTCAAGAGTTTATTTCCAAAATATACCATTATTGGTATATTAGGTTGAATGACATGCTTAGAACAAAGCCAGCATAATTTCTAGGCCACAACATCTGCGTGTGTAACCAGAAGTACTATTAGTCATATACTTGTATATGGCCAGTATTTGAAAGCCCCCGACTATATGCAACTTGTTCAACTAGCCTGGCAGATCAGCACTATACCACCATTGATTTTAATTCAAATCCTAGACATATTTATGTGATAATATATATTATTCTACCAAGTTGCAAAGAGTGATTGAGATTATTTGTAAAAGTGATTAGAGGAAAAGATATCTTAAACTTAGATATATTTTGAAACTTTGTTGGCATTTTCTTGTATGAATTTGCCATTTTGATAGGTCATATAGATACATAGATACACATGAGCAAGTGGATGGAGAAATGGATTGATATATAGAAAACATATAAGAGAGAAGCAAAATCATTATTCATTTATGAAGTTCAGTATGATTTTTTTTATTCTGGGATAAACAAATAATCTTTTGTTTTCTGAAATGATATATGGAAATATTATAACTCCTGGTGAAAATATGTAGTTTTGATGTAATACTATTAATCCTCTACTTTTATCTTGATGATTAGTAGTGAAACAATTTAAGATTTCAACCTCTTCTTCGTAATAATATATGTTTTTGCACCACTTTCCAATATGAGTCAAAAAATCTTATAATTGAGAATGTTCATATTCAAAGATGTTTCCTTCTGAATTTCCTGTTATTATATACTCATTGTACACTGTCAAATTTATTGTTTTGCTCCAAAACATATAGCATTCAATTTGCAATTAAAGTTTTTCAGGGCCTATACTGCACACGAGTGTTTTCCCATCGATTGTTTCATATGATCTGCTGAAGAGCTGTTCCATGGTGTGAGGACTGTCATGGTGTGAGGACTGTCATGGTGTGAGGACTGTCATGGTGTGAGGACACCTGTCTTAATTGCTTTCTCCTTTCAGACTCATAATACTCAAAACCCACAAGTGAAAGGAAGAAAAGATTTGTTTCAATTCAGTTTGTAGAGGTTTTAGTCCATAGTCAGCTGGTTCCAAGGCAGGGTGGCGTGGCAGACGAGCATCACAGAGGGGAAACAGTCCACAGTAGAGCAGGCAGAAAGCAGCATGCAACAGCAAGCCTCCCACTCTGTTCTATCCAGGCTACACCACACCCAGTGTGAGCTTCCCACTAGCCACACCCAGAGTTATGCTGAGCCTATTAAAGGACCTGGTTGAGCACCACATACGCTTAATCTCTGTATCATACCCTTAATCCACATTCACTTACCCTAGATTCAGGCACCTCTGAAACACCCCACATCTAATGCTTTATGGGGACATCTAGATATAAGCCAGAGCAAAGCCTAAGGAAATTGAGGCACACAAAAGCTTAGAAACTAGGTCAAATGCCCAGTAAATGTCAAAGCTAGAATTGGAACTTGGGTATGTCTTACCACTAATGATGACAGTCCGTAATCTTTTGCTACCTATTGACATTGAATAACAAAATGTGAACAAGAAAGATAATTTAATGCTAAAAACAATAATTCAACAGACCGTTTTTCAGTCATTTCATACCTCATGGTACCTTAGGGAGTTGACTATACAGCAGTTGCTCCTGATATGGTCTTCCCTTTTTACACATTCTTCTTTTCAGTTTAGGAAAGGGTGCTTGGTTGGTTATTTTGCTGGTTCTAATCTGAAATCAAACCAAGGAATTTTTTTTGGCATAGATTGTTTACCAATTAAAATGAAAGAATCCGCATTGTGACTCAATAGAGAAAACAATCTTAGCAGGAAGACCAAAGAATTTCAAACAAAAAGTAAGGAAATATGTAACCATATGTCTACAGAATTGCAAAAAGACTATGTTGAACAAGAAGGAAATGGGCAGACAGCAATTTAAAAGGAAGCAAGACCAAATCTAACCCATTATTTTCTTAGATTTAGCTGTGCACATGGAGACAATTTCTGTTTTCAGATCACAATTTCAGATGGAGAATTCATCTGGCAAATTTCTTTTACACTTTCCTTTTCTAGCCAGCCTCCCTTCCTATTTGTCTATAGTCTCCAAGAATTCCCTCTCTATAGAAAAGAAGTGAAAATAAATTAAGACAATTTTACTTAAAAAATTATGAAATAGTGTCATTTATACATTGCTTTGTGAGGAATCTGTAATTAACACCGGAAGATACTTGAATTTTTAACTTTGTCAATAATGTCTTGATGTTTCATATGCTTTATATTTATTCAAATTTTCTTGCAAAATATAAATTGTATATAGTTTTGGGTACTATGTTCAGAATAGTCCAACAATGTTTCTGTTGATTTTACTAAGCAAAAGGTGATATACAGGTGAACAGAATTACTAACATATTCATTAGGCTCAAAAGAATGAATGCATAGAAGTACCTCATTTGCAACTGAAGAACCCCACATAGCTGATCTCTGACTGAAACATTTGATGTTTGAACCCTGTCAGCCCCTTGAGGAGAGGTGGAAAGTGTTAAAAGAAAAGTATTTTTCAGAGTTTTCTGTGTGCACTGAGTTATGCTTCTCCAGAGAAAATGGAATGTGCTCTACTTACATTAATCTATTTTATGGACTTGTTAGTCATCTCATGAAAGTGAGATAATTGAACATAAAGAATCTAAACAAGTTAAAGCTAGCACGTTTTTGACATTTTGTAATAACAGAGCTCTATATGACAATCAACTCAGAAATTTTAAATAAAAGGAATTTCCCATGTTTATCTGGCCTGTCAGGCCCAAATTACATAGTATAAAATTTTAATTATCTTCCATGCTGGGAAATGCAGTAAAGATTACTTACTAGTGGATGGGCTGAAAAGGCACTTGGATCACTACAAATAACTTTGATTCAAGCATTTGTTTTTCCAATTCCATCAAAACACAGTCATTTGCATGATGCAAAACCCAATGCTTCCTTCAGGGTGCCAGTCTTACTGCTCTCTCTCCGGAGTCTCACACATCTGATCCTTTTCTCTTGGGAGTGTGTCTTCGTGTGGCCTGTTGGACATCCCTCCCGTGCTAAGAGGGACATCTTAGCGGCCCTGTTTCTCCACGGTCTGCTTGTTTCCAAACCCCACTGCTGAATTCTTCTTCATTTTCTTGATTTACAAACACAAGTGTAATCTTGAGCCAAATTCTTTTCTAAAATGAGAATCTGTTCCATTTCATAATGTTAAATAATACCTATGTCCTAAGATCTCTAAATGTATGTCTTGTACCTCAGTTTCTTCTTGAACTCCTGGCCTCTGTTCACCTACTTTGGGCCTCTGATTTGATGCCTGGCAGGTGCCTCAGTGTGAACAGATCTAAAACTTCATGGTCTTTCTTGTTCAGTAAGTGGTATATCCCTCTTCTAATCAACTTCTCAGCCTCTAGGCCTAAATCCTTGAAGTTATTCTTTTTTTAAAAGATGTGTCTCATTGTATAGTTCAGCCTGGCCTTGAATTTGTAGTGATTCTCCTGCCTCAGCCTCCCAAGTGCTAGAATTACAAGTGTGTGATGCTACCCTCAGTAGAAGTCATTCTCTATTATCTTTTCCCTCACCTAACATCCAAGTCATGTGAGGTCCACTTGGGCGATAGACTCAGAATGTTGCAAATCCTCACATGACCTTGGCTCCGGGCTAGGGACTGGCCATCTCTTCTCCCTGAGATCATTGGAACGGCTCTATCTTGTTTCTCTGCTTTGCTACAGTCAGTGCTCAGCACAGCCGAAGGATATGGTGAGACACAAATCACAGTTTCCCAGCTTCCTCCGCAGACCCACAAACGGTTTCTGTTTCTCTTGGAATCTTGTCCTGCTGGCAGCTCATATCTTTCCTCACTTGCTCACCTCAGGTGAAGCTATGAAGCTGCATTTTCATCCTTGCTAGTCCTAAAATAAAACTCAAATCCAAGCGTGTTCTGACCTTGGGATCTTTACATACCTCATGTCTTCTTCCTGAATTGCTCTTCTATGTATTTCTAAAGTCCTGATTCCCAGTTCTTTGCGGTTTCCAATCAAATGGTACCTTGTTTGACATCTTCCAAGGCACTCTTCAGTTCTTACTCTGATGTATTCTCCTTCAGAGCCTTTTACCACCATCTAACACAAACATCTGTGCTGTCTCTATTTTCTTACACAAGAAAGCAAGAAAAGCCTGCTGTGTGTCCCATCATCTAGAAGTGTCCCTCACATACTGACACCAGATAAGCATTTTCTTCTAGAAGCCGTGATTGCACTGGTGCCGAGCGCCTTCCAGATGGAAGGCAGCGACTGTGCTATGTTCTGATGATGCAAAGAAAGGGCTCCTCTAGTATGTTCTCTGGTAGGAAGAACAATGTCTTTCTCTCCCACCTCTAAAGATGTCCGTGATGCTCCTAATGGCGGTGTTTCTGATGTGTTATTGTGCCTGGCAAGGAAGACACTGGAAATATGACTGAGGGTCTTGAGATGGGGATGGTGACCATGGACTGTTCAGATTGGTGGGAGGAGAAAGAGAAAGAGAAGGAGAAAAAGACAAGGGGGAGGGAGGGGCAAAGGAGAGGCGAGGACTGAAGAGGAGAGGAGTTGTTGAAAATATTGCACTGCTGCTTGTGAGGGTAGAAGAGGCCATAAACCAAGGCTTTAGCAAGGTACGCTTTCTCTTTCTCTGCATGACTTTAGATGACTGATACATCAATCTCCCACCACTTTTATGTAACCATAGTTATCACTGTTTAAATGTTTAGTAGAACATTTTTATTAAACACCGAAGGACACTCAGATGGTCTCTTTACCCCTGTGAATATTTGTGTAGCTAGCTCAGCTCTGGGTCTCGCTGAGCCAAAGCAGAGCCAATGCTGGAATCCCGTCCACCTGTGCTGGGGAGGCGTTCACTTCGGACACGTCTTAACAGGGTATGCTGGGCCTGATTACCCGATGTGGGAGGAAGACCTGCCAGAGTCGGAGCTGTTTCATTCTTCCTTAGTAAGGGATCCAGTGCCAGCAGGCTATATATACATTCTTCATATCTTTAGATTACTCTCGGAGAAATTTACAATGATTGTTTTTACACCAGCCAAATCCACCTATAAATCAAACACAGTTGTAGCTCCGATCTCCGCGCTTCTCGCTGTGTTGTGCAGGGGTGTCTGCGAGGAGCCTGGAGACCCCACGTCTGCGCTGTTGATGCGTTCCAGCTCTTCTTCCCCTAACGTGGCCTCTTCCTCAGAGTCTTTGCTTTGTAAATGTTATTAAAGAATGCGTGCGGAATTATTATCAATGACTCCTATAAGCTCTGAAAACTCTATCCATAAAAAGTGAAAAGATGATTATGACTATTCTGTGAGACCTTCGCAATCTTACTTTTTAATTCTGAGATTATATGGAGTTGGGTCTGAAAATGTTGCTAGAGGATATAAAATAGTATCTCTTTTTGCAAAAAAGGAAAAGGAGACAAATAGTGAGATTTAATGGACTTGGGTCAAGCTGTGTTTCTAAATTATGTTTCTTAAAATTACCTGACACACCTTTACAGCATAGTGTGAGTGACTCAAAGTATGAAAAAGCATAGTGAATTCCATTTAAAATTCAAATGATGTAATGAAGATAAAAAGAGACATTAAAGATGAAATGGTATAGTCACTGTTGTACACTGGGGTGTGTGATAAAGTGTAAAGACACTGATTTTAGAATATCTTGTTGTGAGCTTCTTTAGCTTGTGAATGTGCAAAGCAGAACTATGTGTCAGTTTCCTTCTATACAAAATAGGAGTAATAAAATCTGCCTCTTAAAACTGTTAGATAATGTTTTGTAAATGCTTAGAATAATTTGTGGCACAGAGAAATACCTCAAAATGATGTTATTGCCATCCCTATGAAAAATGAAGTAAAGCGATCTGTTTTATACCTCAGAAACAAGAAAAGAAGACCGTCCAGGCAGTCATGATGTGTACAGCTTATGCATATCAGCCAGCATATCTGACCCCTCTGATCTTTCCAACCAATTCTCTCCTCCTCTATAGAAATTGCAGGCATGAATTATACTTTGTAGCTGCCCTTGGACAAGCTGTGATCATGGGGCAAAACTTTGGCCAAGAAACCATAGCATAAATGTGACGAGGCTCTGGAAAACCCTTCCCTGGCTGAAATATTTATATAAACCATCCTTGAACTCAGTATTTAGGGTTCGTACATTCTTATCTCCTATGGCAGCTGTAAAACTCATGACATAAACAGAAACTTGTATTATAAGGCTGTTAAGACACTGTGCCTTCAGTGAATTTTAGAAAAAACTTGAGTTGTTTTTACTTTATCCTAAAGATCACCATAATACCATTAATATATATAAGTTGTGTTTTTTTAAAGATACACAAGTTTTCACCCTTAAAATACAAGCTTTAGATCAACAGATCTTCAGAATGGTAACAACATACCAACTCCAGATTCTGTTTTCTCAAACTTAGTTTCACAAAGTCAACAGAACTACATAGAGAATTATCTAGATAGGAAGACATTTTAAAGTATTGTTAAAGCTCTATTGTGTTTTCATTGGGAGTTGTGTTTAAAAGTGGACAGAAGTTATATTCTGTGTTACTTTCTTCTTCTTTAGACTCTTTTACAGATATAACACCACATAAATAATTATATCTTAATTTATAAATGCATTAATGCATTATTATTGACTATTTACAATAGTCAATATAAATAAAACTGGATTTGAAAATATAGAGTTTATAAGTGTAATTCTACTAACTCTGCTCTCCCCAATTTCCCCAACTCAAAAGAGTTGGAGAAAAAATAGTGAAAAATAGTGAAAAAGTAGTGAAGTTCCAGAGGAGTTTACTGCAGAGTTGTAGGCCTGAGTATTTTCCAGAAGTTAGAGTGAAGGGATTCAACTATCAGATGCCTCCAGAGACTCCCGCTGCAGCCAGTGAGATGCACGATGTAAACAAACCCTAAACCAGTCACCTACAGAAGTGCTGAAGCTGCAAGAGGTGTTGCCAAGATCCCTGACTACACAGGAGATGCTACAACCCCGTGCCTACCAAAGAATTCACAAAATTAGACAAGGTAGGCCTATTAAATGTTATTTTGAAAAAATGCAGATACCACAGGGAAAAACATTAATCTTTCTCTCTTTGAGGTTTGAGGTCTTGAAACTTTATGAATTCAGTTTGGAGAGTTTTGTACTGGAACTGAGAACAGAAAAACATTTCTTCACCACAAGGCTGTATATTAAGTATGCAACAAAAACTTAAGTTAGTAATTGCTGGGCTATGATTCGTTAATTGCAGATTCCTTGGATATGTTGTGAGTTAATCAGTTTCGAAGTAAATATTGCAAGCCATTCATTCTTTTAGTAAAGTAAATACTTCCACGGTCATATCAGTTTGTCTTTTTCATTATGAAAATCAGTTCTAACTCCCACTTCACCCTGGATCATTTTGAAGAAAATAACTATAGAGCTCTTGGAAATGGAATTTCCCCCAGACTCATTCTGTAGTCTTATATCTTACCATGCACCTTCCCAGGACTTTCTATTGCAGAGTTCTTTCTTTCCTTAACACTCATACCTCCAACTTTATCTGTCCATCATTGGCTTTATAGAGCAAGAGCATTCTTCCTTCTCATCAAGAGGAACAAAATCACTAAAAATATTGGAAAGTCATAAGTGTTACTGTACACATACATACACACAATTATTTGAGGCTGAACAAACTCGAATACAAAGGCATAAAAATATAAAGAAAAGAAAGTGAGTGCAATGAGCAATGGGAAAGCTATTCACTCAACAGCCGGAGTTCAGTGGAAGAACCACAGAAGCCAGAAAGTTATGCAACACAGCTTCCCATACCAGAAACAGAGCGAAATTTATATCCAAATGTACATCAGTACATTTGTAAAACAATCCAACAATTCTTATTCCATGTTCCCCACTTTTTAAGCAAGCAAAGAAAAACAAGTACCTCTAACACCCTGAACCTACAGATTGTAAAACAAGTTTATCCTGTCTTCCTGTCTATTTTAAGAGCAAAGCCGAATGCTCCTGAGATATTGCATTGTGATTTTCTGAAAACAAACTCGGGTCTGTCATGGCAACAGTGGGAGCAGACATCATGGCAAAACCAAACAGACATCTCCACACATGGGAAGAGAGAAAAGGGAGATTAATGTTAGCCTTGCTGATATTTCCCTTTAAATTTTAATGTCCTAACATGAAACTATAAAAAAATAAGTAATTAAATGAATGTTTTATTTTAAAATAAAAGAATGCTTTTAAAGTTGACTGAATACACAAATTATTTTCTCTGGAGGACAGGGTTAAAACAGACGTATAGGGCCGGGGATTTAGCTCAGTGGTTCCAGCACCTGTCTTGCAAGTGCAAGGGTCTGGGTTCGATTCCCTGGAAACCACATAACAACACTGGGCATGGAGACTCACGCTCAGCAGCAATCAATACCACATACCACAGTGCTGGGTGTGGTGGCTCACACCTGTAATCCCAGCACTTGGGAGGCAGAGGCAGGAGGATTGCTGTGATGTGAGTTTGAGGCTGAGCTCAGGGCCAGCCTGAACTACAAAGCGAGACCCTGTCTCAAAAAAAAAAAAAAATTTTAATGTACAGTTATTTTATAATCTTTTTTAAAAATTGCATTAATGTTTTATTAATAAGTAAGTAAAGTAAAGTAACAACAGATAAAGAAAGCAGAGTCCCTTTCAGGTGCCTTTGTCAATATAGAAAAAAATGTGACAATATCATGCTGTTTATCACCATATTAGAACAGGAATTTAGGGATTGTGATGGCTCCTACTTTGCTTTTGTTGCCTAGGATTGCTTTTGATATTCTGAGTCTCATTCAAATGGTTTCATATGAATAATGGAATTGTTTCCTTTAGTTCTGTGAGAAGTGTTACTGGAATTTTGATTGGGATCACATTAAACCTGTATATCTTTGATTAGTCTCTTTTACAGTTGCTGTTGAATCCTTTTTTCAGGCTGTCTTATTGTTTTTCAGGTATTAATTACCTAACGCTAACACCTGCTTCATCTTTTCATTATGATACTCTGTCTTCACATTGGTTGCTTTTTCTGCTCTTATCTTCAATATAATTTTTGATTTCTTAGATTTCTGTTTGGAACCTTTTCATGGACTCTAATTCTTTGTTAACGTGGTCATTTGGACTTTGGATAGTTTTATTTAGCTCAGCTAGCTCTTTATTAGCATCTTCTGTAAGCTGCCTGATTGTCATATCCATTTTCAGCTTAATGACTTTGTATGAGCCCATGGAGCACTTTTTAAAGTGAGTTTTTATTCTCCTTTGTTAACCTTTTAAAGAATTCAGCTGTGTCTTTTGTTTTCTTCCCTTTGCAGGCCCATGGGGGAATTGGAAGTTTGAGGAAATATTTTGTCTTGTTTTCTCATGTTTCTATTGTTACTTTCTTTTGTTCTGTCCCAACATTAGCTGGTGCTTATAGTGGAAAGACTTTGCTGCTAGTATGAAGGTCTCTTTAGCTCATGTCCATTTTTCAATGATGTACTCTGGATGTGGGAAATGATTTTCCTCTGTCTCTGTCCTAGATCTGACCACCTGTGTAAGTTTTGGAGGGTGAGATGCAGAGTAATTGGCCCAGAACCTAATTCTTCAGGAACAGACTGCAATATTATTAATGACGCACAGGTGATCCAGATAGTGGCAAACAGAAAATGTGTTCACATAAACAATGATGTGACCCTGGCAATAGCAAGAAAATCAGTAATAACATTTTTTCAAGATAAACTAGATGATGACATAACACAAGAATCAAAAGGTACCATTCTTAACCATAGAAAGTAAATCTATGATTATAGTATAAATACTAAAATAAATCATATATTGACATACAGTAAATATCTACTAAATGCAACGATTATACCTCCACTAACAATAGAAAAAAGGAAGTAAAAAGAAAAAAGGAAAAACAGAAGCTAACATGCCTCCAAACAAGAAAAAAGTTTGTATGTATTTTAAATGAGCTATTTCTTTCCTGGTTTGCAATTTGGCATCCAGCAAGTCAGTTTTCTGCACCTGGTTCTGTGGCCTGGGATTTGGGAGGTGCTCTGCTCTTGTAGAAGGTCCTTTCCCCAGATCTGTAGCAACCATCTGATGTAAAGAATGCCCACGCTCACCTTGGTAGATGGGGAAGGCAGTCAGACCTCCAACATGTAGGAGTTAAGTACACAATGCCTGCACTTTCAGACCCAGTTATTTCTGTACACAACACAGTGTGACCTGGCTCCTTATCACAGAAGGTGGCCCATGTCCTTCCCGGTCTAAATCCCTTCCAGGATTCTCTCTCTCTCCTGCTTTCTCTCCACAACTATCTCCCTGTGACTATCTCTCTCTCAGTCACTGGAAAGGTCACACTGTGGACCCTGAGGGCAGTGTCTTTTAATTGTTCCCAGTCCTAGTCTTCAATAACCCACCCCTCCTGATTAAGTGCTCTCTGGTAATATGGTGGGAGCCACAGTAGACTTCCTCTCTGGCTGTTGCCTGCTGTGTGGACAGAGTCACTTTGGAGTAATCCCCAAGCCCCACGCTTGCCTTTGCATTTCACAGTAGCTGCAGCTGCCGGCCTGGTCACCATTTCCTCCTGGAACCCGGGATGCTTGCCTTGAGTCTGTGAAGTGGCTTCCCTTCCCTGGAGTGGGGAAGCTTCCAGGCTGCTGTGTTCTTTCCTCTGCCTTATAATCCATTTCCAAATCTCTTCTTTTTCTTCTAGTTTTTCTTTTAACTCCTTGCTGATTCCCAGTAATCCATTTTTTTTTTTCCTCGTCACCAAGTCATATTTTCTAGTGGTCTGGATTTTCTAGGGGTCGGTCTTGGAAAGGCTGCATCTTACTGCTCATCACTACACTGCCATTTCTGTCTTTCCTAGGTTATTCCTTTATGGAAAATCCAAGTTGATTTAAAACTCTTCCGAACTGACCAATTTCACTAAGGTTTAAATCAAAGAGAGAAAAAAAAGCTATTGTTCCCAAGAAGAAGCGACCTCTTCTTCTTCTTTGTTTTTTGTTGTTGCTGTTGTTGTTTTCTGATGATCTAAACGCCAGAACATGTACATTGCTACTCTTCTCTGTTCCAGAAAATGCATGGAAATAGACTGCAGAAGACAAGACCATGGGTCTCAGCCTCTCCTGAGTTCTAGGAAATGGACAGAGCTCTCCATAAAATGCTGTGTGAGCCGCCTTTGTGTACAGTGTAACAGAGCGATAATGAAATCCAAGCTGTGCTAGCTGGCTTTTGGCCTTGAATGCATCATGCTTAATTTGAGTCACCAGAATGGAATGGAGCAGATTTAGTGCTTCGCCCAAAGATTATGCATAAACATTGATTTAATCTCCCTAAACAAAACTGTGGCCATTCCACAGTAAGAACTGATAGAATGAACCCAGATTTAGAACTCAATATAGGAGCTGTATAAATTAAATGTATATTATTTAATTATCAGATTTAAATAATTTACCTGATTAAAAACAAGAAAAACAAATGTGTTGGTTATTCATTATCAAAATGTCTAGATTTACACTATAAAGTATAAAACTAGAGCTATATGTGTAATTATATGGCATGTGATGACTTTTGTTCATCTACTTATTTTACACATTTTTAGCAACTACTTTGCAATACCAGATAGTTTTCAATCCAGTGTAGAGATTAAGAAATAGAAGAGAATAACAGACAAACAGCTCTATCAGCATGCTGTACTAACAGTCAGCACAGGCGTGTGTGAGATCGCAGTAAAGAGACAGTGAGAAATATTAGGGAGAACACGTAATGGAGAAGAGCCTCCTGGGTGATCTTCACATGGTTTGAACTGGATGAGGCAGCATGTATCCTTTCATTATTAGAAATGGGTGATACAGCTTTTCAGAAATAATTTGAACAAGTTACTATGTTCGATAGGGTTGAAAAAGCATGAGGTGAGGTGGGGAATGAGGCTGAAGACTCCAGCTAGGAAAAGAGCATAAAAATCTTGCAAACTAATGGGCCTTCGTAATCATTAAGAATGTTCAATATGGGGGCCGAGGAGTTAGTTCAGTGGTCCCGGCGCCTGTCTTGCAAGCACAAAGACACAGGTTCGATCCCCAGTTAACCACATACCATACTGGGTGTGGAGACTCACGCCCAGCAGCAACCAGTACCACATACCCCAATGCCGGACGTGGTGGCTCACGCCTGTCATCCCAGCACTCGGGAGGCAGAAGCAGGAGGATTGCTGTGATGTGAGTTTGAAGTTGAGCTCAGGGCCAGCCTGCACTGCAAAGCGAGACCCTGTCTCAAAAACACCTAAAAAAAAAAAAATTTGATATGGAAATGATAAGTCATAAAACAATGTTAGAGCCCCACCTCTTGTTTACTTGTAAGATCAACATCTGGATCAAAAAGATCAGACAGTCCACAACTGCATACGCCACTGCTAACAAAATTGCAAGTAATTTTAAAGAAAACACTTGGGTAATCAAAGAGTTAATTCATATTTTGTGTGTGACTCTTGAGTAAGTTTTCTCACACGAAGTGGCTCACATGCATGCACGCACACATACACACACACACACACACACACACATATATATATATGGACATACAGATAGAAAGGTGAAAAAATTCCCTAATTCCAATCAACACAGTGCTTTCTGATTTTTGTCTTCAGTTGAGTTTTATTTAATGAAAGCGAACTGCCCAAAGCCAGAAGAGAACCTAAGTGTTGCCTGGAGAAGAGTAAAATACCATAAAATACAATAATCTCTCATGCAGTGAGATTATCATCAAGATAACGACTCCTACTGCAGCCTTCTGAGTCCTTTACCTCCCAAGAGCTCCAGGAGGTCCTAGTCATAGCCACATCCACAGAAAAAGAGTGATTCAGCCACTGGAGCAGGGAATATCTTTAGATATAAAGCTAGAGATGCCTTTCATTAGAAAGAACACATGCCCAGGAAGCTAAAGCTAAAAATATAAATTTTCCATTGACATTAATTTATGGGTCTAAGAAGAAACTGGGATACAGGATATTGTGGTCAAAATTCATCAAAAGCACATTCCTATTTTTTAAATGGAAAAAAAATCTGCATTACTATAAAATGTTGCAATATCTATATATATGCTGCCTCTTAATCCTTTTCTATAACAAGCAAAAGACAGAGCAACCGTCTAATAAAGAAAGTGGGACACGTTTTAATTGGGAAGCACAGACAGAAGATGAATGGACCCGCCTGTGTGAATGGGCCTGCATCCTACAGTGGGCACTGCCGAACCCACCCACTGCCTTATGAGCAGCAGACTTGGCACTTCATTTTAAAAAACATTGTCTCTTTGCTTCTTTCTGCAAATATCACAGCTGCACAGGCTCATGATGCTTGCAACTGTTTAATTTCGAGAAGCAGGCAGCGCTATCCGTCATCTTTTATTTTCAGACTTTTCTGACCTTGGTGTCCAGTCACAGAACAAAATATACAAGACACACAGTCCTGGGCATCTTCAGAAGCCAGATAAATTATGCTGCAACAGACAGACAGATGTGGACAGAACATCACCGGACAGTGGAAAAGACAAAGTCACTTCTACCTTGACGTTGGTTTATAAGCTTTTGTTCTTTTCCATTTCTTTATTCATTATCTTTCCCTGCCATGTGATGCATGCCTATAAGTGCACCAGTCTTCAGCAAAACTCCCCTTCTCTAGGGACATCACTGAAGGAAAGCATGGTTGATCATCTAACACAGTATCTACACCTTTATTCTAATGAACTTTCTCACGAGAAGGGTAAATTATTGCTCAGATACTGTTAATCACTCCACTGCTTCTACTTTCTGTCCAAAAGACCATTTGCTAAAATACTAAGGAGAGTGCTCCGAATTATTGGTGCAAATGTTGCCCACGTCCAATTAGCCATGTCTTAGAAGCCAGTGAGAGGATGAAGAATGAGCACTTCCTGCATCCTGGATAAATGACTGCAATATGAGGAGTGTTCCTTCCCAAAGTCAAGCAATGTCTTTTACTCAAAATAAACAATGCTTCATGTAAATGGCACAGGAACCTTGAAAATAACTTGCCTCTTTTAAATGAAGAATCTTCAAGTGTCCATACATTTTGACCAGAAAATCTCGCTAAGCAAATCTTTGTTGAAGTAGCCTATTGTAGGGGAAAAGTACATTTCCAAAAAATATTCATTAGCATATTATTTACAATTGGAAGATGTTTGGAATAAGCAAAAGCCTTAAATGAGTCACAGCTATATGCATTCATTTATGTACGTTTAACCACAAACCAGAATATTGTACTAGGCTGATTGTTTTATGATGTTATTCTAAAACAGGGCCAAATACTAGTCCATATCTTAAATAAAAATTTAAATTTCAAAAGTTAAAAACCTATACAAATACATACCATGATATCAAAATAAGAATGCTCAAAATATTCATAAACTGAAAAATATCCAAATGCCCATGAAAACATCAGTATAAATGAATTTTGGAGTGTGGAACAAAGGAAAAACTATACACAACATAGATATAGTATAGCCCAGAACAGCAAAATGGATGGCCCCTATTAATATTATTTTAATGCTCATAATACCTTATTTCTTAACTTCTGTGATAGTTATAGAGATGATTCTTTCTAAATTATCAGGTAACTTTAACTTAAAGAATATATAGGTTTAAAGCATATAAAGTAGATCTGAAGGAATTCCCAAAGGTTTGAAATGGTGTGACCAGTGGAAAGGAGGCAGACAAAGCTCTCAGCTGGGTTTGACCATATCAGTGAGTATATGAAGGAGAAAGGGAGAAATTAAGCGGGTCTGTGACAAGCACAAAGACCCTGAACATTAACCATATTCAAATTGCAGAAGAGAAATGCTCCTCAACAAATAACACTGTGAATGTAGATCAGCTGCTATACATACGTGCAAAGAGATGGTGTTATCCTATCTCCTTGCCATTTTTATGTGAAAGTTGTTAAGGTCATTATTTGTAAAAGAATGGGAAAAACTGAATAAATATGCCCGGCAATTATCAAATATGGAATAATTAGCTTAAATTAACAAATCTATCTTTTTTTTCAGGAGAAATAAAAATAATTGTTGCATAGATATTTAATACAAGTTATCTTTTAAATGCACTTTCACAGTAGAACTCCTGAATAAGAAAAGAAGAAAATGTTTTAGTTGTTTCAAACAAGTGTACTATTCTATCCATAAAAGGAGATCATTTATGGATGGTTATTTTCTTTTCCCCCAGGATGAAGAACCCATTCTTTCCAAATACTTTTCTTTTGGGATACCACTTTCTCAGTAAAGCAATTATAAAAGAGGGTGGTGCATAAACAATTAAAATAGCTTTGGTTATAAATTGTCCCTTCAGAGACAATGATTTATAGTGATCCATCTGTTTTCCCAAATAACAATTATAATAACATAGCATTACAAAATTTTTTTCTGTGTAAATATTTGTTTCAGCCCAACTTGTCCTGGGTTATTCCCAACAAAGTGGTTCCCAAAGTTTGCTGTCGAGAAACCAGTTTTCCTTTCTCTCTCAGTCTCTGTTCTCTGGCTCCTTGAATACAGTGTCCACCCCAGGCTGGGCCCAGGGGTGGGTCAGCCGTCACTTCTGGAGCTTCAAGCACCACTTGTCATATTAAAGTGTGATGCTTTCCTAGAGGCCAACTTTTCTACAAGTTGCAAATCGATCTCAGTTTGAGATGTTAATGTAAAACAGTATCTACCTACATGTTACACTCAGTCAAGGATCTTTGGCTGAAAATAACTGGCAGGTACTGGAACTACACAAGCAAATGAAAGGAAACAACCAAACAACAACAGGCAGTCCTCCGAGAAGGACAGAAAAACCCTCGTGAAATTCTCCCACCTTTTATTTTCAGTACATTTATCCATGAAGACCGAGTAACACTTCTTCTAATCCAACTAACAGAATAAGTCTACATCACCCTGTTCATTTGTTAAAGCTGTAAACAAACAGAAGTTCAAATGTTTTTTTTCTCAGTCTTCATTCTCACTTTTCATGACAGGCAAAGAGATTGCGCCGATGTCAATTTGATGTTCATGTGTGGTCACGGCGTATGGTCAGGAAAGACAGGCCTCCTGGAAGGCCATTCTGAGAGAGGCTCAAAATGAATCTTCTTCTTCCTGAAAATACACATTTGTGGCCATTGCCACCTCCCTCTGCAGTGTCACTTGAGCTGCAGGGCCTAAGAAGAGAGGCTAGAGCCTGTGCAGATGTTCTGTAATAATTAACCCCTTTAAAAGAAAACCCAAGAGGCTCTTGGATCTATTCCGCGACTCGGTTCCCTGAGTGAGGTACCTGTGGAACGTACAACAGAAGCTATTCAAGGCTCTTGCGTCAGTTCTCACAGCCTCACTGGGCAGGTAGACAGTTGGAAACAAACGCCAAGAATGTGTGTCGTGAGAGAGCAGCCATGTGAACAGTAGGCAAAAACAATGAGCTATTCATTTTTCTTATTAATGAGCTATTTCCTTTCAGGCAAAATTATTTCCCTGACATGTGATAATGAAGGGCTTCAGTCAGGATCTCCTGACAGATCGACGTGTTGCTGGACAGACGCCACTCTTCTGGAGGTAAACACAGGATTCTGCCTGAAGCTTTCTCACAGTGCTGCGTGAGGAGAGAAGACAAGTTCATCAGGCCCAAAGTCTGATGTGGAATTTCCACAAGACCAGAAAGCATTTAAGTAGCAAAGGAAAACTAAGGCTTACAGAGAAAATATAAGAAAGAATGCATTTAATCAATGGCAAGAAATACAGGCAAGACATACACTACAGAAAATGGAAGTGAGACACAGCACCCTAGTAACCCCTTTTATTTTATAAAATCTGTGACCCAGTGGTAGTAATTCAGAAGGATGACCTCAGGCATTCAGTACTGCAAACTAACCCTACAGAAAAGACCCAGATGATGTTGGTGAAAAAACTGACGTGCATTTTGCAAAACACAATATTTTAATAGGACTGAAATGATTATGCTCTGATTGATTTAAGAAAATTATCTTCTTTGCTACAGTCACAAAATGGCAATGAAATATTTTTAGCAAATTATTCTTTTGTAACACTAGAGAGATGCATAATAAAAAGTCAAAAATACTTGTTCACAATCGTAGCAACTGAAGGAAAAAAGATAACAATATTATGACACTTTTAAAGAGGGAAAATTCAAGGCTGAGGGAAGGGAGAGCGACGGACACAGGCAGACAATGGCGAGGATCTCACATTATTGCTCTGAGAAGTCCCACAGCCAATATCGGCTTGGCCGATTCCCCCATCAGTGGGGCTGGGGCCCTCACTTTACAAGATTTTATGGCTTTAATCACTTTAGGGGGGAGTGCAATAAAAGGGCGGTGAGAGCTTCTGAACACTAACTCTATTCAGTCCTGTGAGATCTTTTACCAGGATCTTGGAATAGAGATCACTACCCTGTACTTTATGTAAAGTAACTATTAAAGAGAGACCATGTGTGGCTTTGGTTACTATAAGCAGCATTTAAATTGTACCGAACTATATCAAGGTGGCAAAATTCAAAATCAGTAATGTTTAATATGTGCTTCGCAACCTTGCTAACTCAAACAGGTCACTGCTTAAGATTAAATATTACCTGTAGTAATATTTATATTATATTTCATATCCTAAAGTTCTATTGTTTTAACCATTCACATTTTTAGCTTCACACCAAAGACAATGGCAGAATATTTTAATTCCAAAATAAGAAAACTATTTTCCTCTCCCCTAAAAGCCTCCATCCAGGACGACTCGGACAACTGATTGAGCTCTACCTGTGCGCAGAGAAGTTATCTGCAGTAAAACAAGAGTTTCCAACACAGATATTTATGGGTGTTTTAATGTTTTAGTACTCCTGGGCAGTTACAATGGATCTAATCTTCCCTAACTGTGAAAACCATTCTGCCACAAACACGCCATTATTTTTCTACCTAACCTGAATACTCAAAAATAATATTATGGGTGATATTATCATATCAGATGCAAACAAACCGCCCAGTTGTCATTCTAGGTAAGTTATTTTTGCAGATAGAGATTGGTTTTTAGACTGCTGGCATCTGAAGCCTCTGATCTGTGCACTGCACTAGATTAGGAATTCTTTCTGAGCAGGAACTGTGTCGCTTCAGGTTGTACCTCCTGTTTCTCCCATCTAAGTACTGACCAAGCCCGACCTGCTTAGCCTTAGAGATCAGATGTGATCGGCAAGTCCAGTGGGGTGTGGCTATGGATCCTCCTCCCATTTCTAACAAACACTTAGCTCGGGGTGAGAGCTCACCAGATACTAAAGGAAATGGACTCCAAGGGCAGCACCACAAGAAAAGAGGAGACTTGGGGCCAGGGAGTTAGCTCAGTTCTTCCTGCGCCTGTCTTGCAAGAGCAAGGACCTGGGTTCGATCTCTGGTAACCACATACCATACTGGGTGTGGGGACTCACCCCAGCAGCAACCAGTACCACACACCACAGTGCCAGGTGTGGTGGCTCACACCTGTAATCCCAGCACTCGGGAGGCAGAGGCAGGAGGATTGCTGTGATGTGAGTTTGAGGCTGAGCTCAGGGCCAGCCTGAACCACAAAGAGAGACCCTGCCCCCCCTCCAAAAAAAAAAAAAAAAAAACAGAAAAGAGGAGACTGCTGCCCTCCCAGGTCACATGAACGCTATCTTGAAACATAAGATTCACTTGCATTGAGTGTGTGTTTGTTTTGTTTTAGCCACAGACCAAGCTCACCAGAAAAGAGTGTACTTACTGAGGTCCAGGATGCCAAAATCCCAAGGGCAAATCTCATTTAATTTTTTAAAAAAATATTTACAAACGGTTTCTAACATTGATGATTATAAATATGTAGTGAGGATGGGGGATGTGAATTAGTGTATGGTTCAGTAAAGCAGAGCCCATCAGTATCCATGGGAAAAGGTGTGTTTTAAAGAATCTTTGCAGTGTAGGGCCCCCAGTACCTCATGGAGCATTTCACACTCTGGTGACATCAACCTCACCTTTCTCACCCTGGCTCTGCTGCCGTTACCAGTTTCACCTGAGATCCAATTGACTAAGTTCAAAAGGACAGAGCTTTATTGTATGTTTCCCACAGAGCTTCCTCCCTCTGCCCAGGGCTTCTCTGTTGACACAGACCTGACTCACCGTAAGACCTTCTCATGCAGTCACACCTGCAAGAAGGCTGAGTCCCCTATGTGGCAAAAGACGGAAATGCTGTGGAGAGCGGTTGCAGATGAATTCTTTCCCTTCCGTCTCTTCCAACTGACAGTTCTGTGACATAGGTCACAGAAGACATAGGCTAAGACATAGCCATAAGACAAGGCTAAGTACTCAGTTGAATTTAAAACAGTTAAATTAATAATAAAACTTTATATTGGTTCTCTCTCTCTCTCTCTCTCTCTCTCTTTCCTCTCTTTATACTTCTTTCTCTTTTTGGTTTTTTGGAACAGTCTCACTATGTTTTTCCAGCTGATGCTGAATTCACCATAGGCTGTCACCCAACTTGAGGCGATCTTCTTACTTCAATCTCCCAAGTCCTGGGATTGTAGGCATGTGCCACCACTCCTGGCTTCTCTTTCCATATTGGATTTTACTTCCCTCTTTTTAAAATTTCTATCTCTGGATTACATTTCCTAATGAAATCATAGAACATACAAGAAATATGCACAAGAAGGACTTCCATAAGTGCTTCAGAACATGGCACAAATGGTAGGATAAGTGCATTTGAAGTGAGGGGGATTAATGCCAATGTATCTCTTACTGTAATTTTAAAAATTTAAATGCACACTAATTTTCTGTCAACCTCATAAGACTGTCTCAAGCTATAGCTTCCAAAGAAACCAGATAGATACTTGCAATGGTCCTTGCAAGATAGATGTCAAAAGCAATGAGAATTTTGGCTTCACAAGGTGGGAACAGCAATATTCTTAAAGCTCTTTCTCCAGAGTTATATCCAGCCCTGCTGCTATTGTGCTGTAGTTTGTAGAGTCTTTGATCCTCTACATTTGAATGAACACCATAATACTCTGCTTTTGAGACTTAGTGAATAGGAGTTGGTGAACATAATGGATGGTCTACAAAGGCCCACATGTCAGAGGGCTAGCCACAAGCCCCATGAATTTGAGGAATCTGTCACTTTAGGGGGGATTTTCTGAGCCCCATGGTATTGGCCTTTAAGGTAAAGATGCAGCTGTACCTTCAGCCTCATACTAAGTAAAGAAATAAGACAGCATTTCCAAGGTTTGTACTTGGGGCGGTTATCTTTTGCTTGTGTGCAGCGTCAGTCTGGAGACTCGGTCAACTACTCATCTTGAGCGTCTCTCCTCAGGAAGGAAGAGGAAGGGGACCTGGCTCAGGGTGCCACGAGCTGTGATGCACTGCACTGTGAGTTAGTCTATGCAAACATGCTATAAGATCAAGGAAAGTGAGGATATGTAAAATGCCTGGCAAGACTCAATAATGTAGACCCTGCAGGGTTTTGGAGCAAGACTATTTCTTCTTGGTCAAAAATTACTGTTTTGACTAATTTTTTTCACAGACTTGGACTGTCATGCAGGCTTTGTGCGTAACTGCGGATTGTGATCTGATTGTGCAATAGGCTCTGCCTATCATAAGCAGAAGTGCCAGGAATGAGTCACAGTGCACAAGTACTATTTGAGGACTTGGGATGGAGTTCGCCAGAAAGCGTGTATCAAAAATGGCGCAACTCCCTGTTTAATTATCCCTACTGCACTGACATCACAATTCCAGTTCACAACTATGGCCAGAGAGGAATATTTTTGCAAACACCAGAGAAGAACCAAACCTGCCCGGGCCTCAGAGATGGGCTGGCAGGTTATGTTCAGGTTGGAAAGAGGATGCTGCCATGTTCATGCCTCGTGGTGGGTAAGGGACCCACAAAACAGCACAGAGACTAGAGCAGGTTAAAGTGTCCCCTGTAATGGAAGAGCAAAGAGGCACATGCCTAACCGTACTGTGGTTGCTTGGCAGGTATTTGGGTGGTTGAAAGAGAAGCAAGGAAAAAAACTGAGAGATCAAGTATAAGAAATCAGAGAATTTTAGGAGACCTGGGCAGGGCACTGGCATGCCCAGAGTGGCATCTTTCTTCTAGCCAGTTGCACAATAAAACTAGACTGTGCCGCCATCCAGGAAGAACTTCCTACAGTAATTTATTTTAAAAAATAAATCTAGACCATGTAAATGAGCATAAGCACGTCACCATAACCCGGAAGTACATTCGGAGACTGTAGCTTCAAATTCACATAACAAAGACTTGGCAAAACAAGTGTTAATTCTACCCATAAAATCAGACAAGGCTGCAAAGCTTTTCACGACCACCTTGCACTTTGGGTCGGTGACTCCAGTTTGTCTAAACCAGGCGATGGAAACATTACAGAGGAAGAAAAGAGCCATGGTGATGTGTGTGAGACAGAGAGGCGATGGACACACAGAGAAAACCTGGAAAAGTGTTGACAGAGAAGACTGAGCAGAAACGAGTGCAGCTTGTGGGACTGTACACCGCAGCACACTTCCGAGTCTGAGTTTTGGTCCTACTTTCATGACAAGCTCTTGGAATTCCTCACTGTAAACAAAGAATCCCTACTTTTATACTGAGACCAACAAGTTAAATAACCAATTGTAAGGCTGAGGAGTAAAAGATTAAATGAGAAGGAAACAAAAGCTATTCTACTCCAGTTAAAATGAAAGAAACCGGGGGCTCGGTGGCTCTGTTCAGTGCGTGGTTAAGCCACACCTTGGGTGGCTGGGGAAGCAGCAGGGCGGAGGCTTTGTTCTGTCCATGGCACTAACTAGGACCTGGGATGAGGCCACCAGCAGCTTCGTTTAGGGCCCTCCATGCCCTTGACAGGACAGAGCAAAGCTGAACAAGCACCCCAGAGGAGCCAGGGGGACAAATTGGGTCAACACGTGGGTCAAACACGTTGTTGACTTGAGTAGTTGTTAACCTGGAACCTAAGGACAAGACTGGGATATCTCCAGGGCATGGAACCAGACACCAGGGGGGAAGTATAGGGAGAAAGGGGCCACATAATACACCCAGGGCCTTGGCATCAGGCAGTGCTGATAAGCTAGAATCCCAAAACTCCAGCTTGAAACGAGTCTCTCTCGTTTCCAAGTTGCATGACAGTATATTTTTGCCCCCAGGCACTGTACTAGACTTGGAGAATTCAGTGGTAGGCGACTCTACCTAAGACATCTCACTGCCTGGAAAACCCACATTCACAAATAACCATTCCAGTGAACGGGGCTGGGAAGAAAATATGACTTGTGAAATTTTGTGTATATAAGAGAGGGACCTGAAAGTATCCCTGAAGAAGTGACTATTAACCTGAGACTTGCATTATAGGACCCAGCTGTGTGTGAGTTAAAGGAATTTAAGCAAATGTTTCAGGCCAAGGAAATGTTACTCAGACAGAGAACTGCTGTGGAAAACTGCACAAAAACCCAAGTTCCCCAGGCAGAGAATTGTGCTTTGCTTTTATTTGTCATGTACTCTTATCTCGGACAGCGCAGGACACACACTGGTGCTTGCCAAATATCAGCTCCTTCAGTGCCTGCTCCAGCACAGCACTAAGTTCGGGAAGGTCTGAGCCCGAGGGATGCGAGGAAAAGTCTCCAGGGCTCCAAGCAGACTACAGATGAAGTAGATATGAAAAGGAAACCAGGGACTGCGGCCTCCTCGGTGGAGCCCAGCAGCCTGCCGCGGGCTATGATTAAAGGAGTTCATAGTGCACAAGCTGGTGGCACCGGTGAGTGCTCTGCAGCTCCGAGGGCGGGTCGTCCTTCACCGAAACCAGCTCAGCCTGGGAGCTGCGTGAGCTCTGAGTCAACTTCAGCATGGCTCGGTCCCAACGAGGCCCTTTTGTTTTCTTTCGGTCTGGGAGAGATGACCACCAACCAAGACAGAGGTTCCGCTTGCACAATTTTCGAATCACTGCTGCATTGTTTGCCTCCGCCAGACTCTCAGAGCTCAACACAGACTCGCGGTGGCGAGTGACTCAGGACTCGCCTGTTCCTTCCCTGTGATTCCCTCCCCATGACTCAGGCGTCGCCACGCCCACAGAGCCGATTTTCTGAGTGACTTCAGTCCTTACAATAGAAAGAAAAAGTAAATTAGAACCTTGCTTAGAGTATTGTTTGTTCTTTCAGACTTGATAATCATCTAAATGAGAACTTCCTGTTTTAACCATCTAATCTTGCTGTCTCTAAGCAAATAAGGTGTAATTTAAAGTATTTATTTTGCTAATTAGCATTCTTTGCCTTTCGCGTGGAATGAACGGTGCGTACTGGTACATAGCAGTAGTACTGTGCTCGGCGCAACCAAGCCCCTGTGTCCTGTACCTGCTTCCTCCGGGAGGGTCCAGTGCACACAGCAGGGATTCCACCAGGGGTTTATTATGAAAGTTATGACTTCTCTGCTTTAAAGCTATTTCAAATTTATATTAATACTTCTGGTCCACGTTACTTTTCTAGCTCCTACTTTCTCATTATTTTTAAAATCTGGATTTATTTACTCATTACTTTGTGCCAGACACTAACCTGATACAGTCGCATTTCCATTATCTTGCTCATTAAAGGACTATATTCTTATGTAACATGCTAGGTTCACAGTAAGTACCCAATAAGTACAAATGTGGGCCATTAGCTTTCCAGTTATTCTTGATTATGCTAGTGCTCGCTGACCAGGTGTGACAACCTGCCTCCCGCCCTGAGTGAAGATGTGGTGAGGGAGGGCACTCTGTGGTCAGCTCGGCCTTGTGCCCTGTCATATTACTCTTTTCTCCACCCATGAAGTGAGGGTGCTTTTGTAGTGAACGTTGGGGCTTGTTGAAAGGTATGTTCTCTGTGGAAGCCCAGGACACTCTAGGTAAGCGAGGAGCAGCTGAGTCCTCCAGAACCTCAGGTGGTGCCATTCAGAATCCAGAGCCTGGGGCTGAGGCCTACGTTTATACTCAAGTGGATATACCTTCAGGACATCCTCATAAGTGGAACAAGTAGGTCACAGATGTGTAAATATCGTCTTTTCTCTGGTATGAGAAAATGAACATGTAAATTAGTTCTAGGATAGATAGTAGATATTGTAAAATAGAAAATATTTAAAAGGAAATGGGGTGTAGGGATAATGAGGGGGGAAATGTGATGTAACATTAAAAACAAAGGATGTGTGTATATATATGTATATAGGAGATAGGGTGATAGGGTGTGTAGGAGAATGGGAAAAAATGAGAATTAAATCACGTCATATACTGGCACAAATTCTCAATGTTGAATGCAATCATAATGTGTTTATATAATGTACCAATAAATATTTGATTTTTTAAAAAATATATATATTCACTGAAAATACAGAAACCTATGCCCAATGCAAACATATGGCGCAATGTGGCATGCACAGGCAAAGAATATTGATTCTTTCTCTGTGGGACGTGAGGGAAGAACCCACAAAACTACCTGCTCTGAGTCTTCATCTGGCAGCCTGTGAAGGCTGGTCCTGCAGCGCTGTCACCACCTGCCTGCTTGGCGGGAAAACCTGGACGAAAGCTGAGAATCCTTTGTGAGCAAGTCAGAAACACTACTTATACTCTGGGTGCTAACAGACTAATAGAAAAATATCCTCAAGACAGGTAAACCATCAAAATAAGCGCAAACACTGTGAAGAAAATAAGCAAAATTCTGAGACAGACTTGGATACAACTTTAACCATTCAGGAAGCACTCTTACAGTTTTCCTATTAATTTTTAAATAGAATTAATATCATTCACAGCTGCACAAAATGTCATGAATATATAGTTTGTAATATAAACACAAGGCTCTCATAAATTATTTTTAAATCCATGAAGCACAGAGAAGCTTCACAATAGAATGTACACTTAGCATGTGCAGGTGCCTGGGTTCAACCCAGGGTCCTGTCCACTTCAAACAACTAACTATAAGACATTACATTGGCTGGTTAAAAAGCAAAAAGCATGTGGTCATCATAGATTACAAAAAATTGTGCAAATACAACAAAATACAACAAAAATTCAGCATTATTTCAGAGAATTCTCCAGTGAAAAATAGTTATAGAAATATCCTGAGCAGCGATTCTCAAAACTTCATTGTGTATTTGGGGTTGTTGAACCCAACTTTGCTGAGATTACACTCTTTGCTCCAACAGGCTGAGGGTGTGGCCCAAGAATTTGAATTTCTAGCTTGATATTTTGGGTTCAGAACTATTGAAGAACTACTATCCCACACTCTGTGAAATGAAGGCAGTGTTCACTTTGAAGTCAAGTTCAAAATAAGAGTTTTCACATGCATTTCATCACTGTTAGATGTTTTATAAATGAAAATAAAAACATAAGGTTGTCCAATGTATATCACAGAGGTAGCAGATACAATGATATAATTTGAATTTAGCTCAGGAGGTGGAGAGATGAATTGTGGAAAAATGAATATTGTACAAATATCTGCTAAATATCTTTAGTAGCACAAAATAATTTTGAGTGGAAAATATCACATTACAAAATGAGAAAATTGGTGGATGTTTTGAAGACCTACAAATTAATTAACACAGATGGATACTGTGCATTTGAAGTAATAAAAATATTGCAGCCAGAATAAGAGAGTTACCCACTGGGCTCAGAACAGCAGGATCTTTAGAAGATGTTTAAAAGGTCTGTGCAGAGTCCTGGACACTTCCATAAAGGCTTCCATTCACAAGCCAGCTGTCCACGAACACATATTAGGGAAGACTTGTGGTTCAAACAAACGAAAACAAAATAAATAAATAATTAAATGTCTTCTTTATCGATAATGATTCATTATACTTTCAAGGAGATCTCAGCTCTTGTAAAACTTTCCCTGGAAAAATTCGATGAAGCAAAACGCTTCTATTACCACTACAGTTGGCAAGTTGCCTTGATAAAAATTGTTACCATATTGTGATAAACTTCTGGTAGCAGTGTTAACCACGTTGCAAGAAAATATCATTTTCCTAAAGGAAATATTTGGTTTCACGGGCCTGTAAGTCTGTATTAGCTGTTCTAAATCACTGGTTCTAACTGAAACCTAGTACCTGGTTCCTAGTAATCAACCGCAGATAAATCAGCCCTAGGCACAGCAACTGGGCCGTCCTGGGTGAGGGACAGCTGATATTAAAGTACTCACTGGCACCTGCATTAGTATGTTTGCTTCATGCAAGGTCTCCAAGTTCTTTGTGAGTTTGCCAAGTATTTTCAAACGAGTCCCCTGGGAAAGTGACCTATCTGTAATTTTTTCTGCATTTTCTCAGACTGATAGGCGAACAGCTCTTTGATCATACTCACCAGGGGCTGTAGGTCTTGGCTTTCTGAGCACAGAGAAACCTTGTGCATATGCAACTAGGCAGAATGCTGTGCCAGAACTGGATACTTTTATGCCTTAAAAAGGTGAGCACTGGAAACTACAATCTACAGGATGGAAGACTAGGGAGTGGTTCAGTGTTGTAAAATTATGTCGGGCTCTTTTCAGTTGTATTTTTGAAAAGGCCAGTCATTTGCTCATTGGCACTACTTTCCTCAACTAAATCCTTTTCCTTTCTGCCTGTCCCTTCTCTCACAATCTTGTGCAAATTTGCACAGAATCTTGACTTTCAGACAGGAATTTTCTGCTTCTAGTATCTGAAGTGAAATCTGAGAAGAAGTAATAATTTTTATAAACTGAAATAAAATTGATCTCTCTTTTTGTTTGTGTCTTAAAGAGGTGGGAGAACAAATGCTATTTAGAAGAGTCGTGCTCCAAGTGTTGGAAAATGTCAGAGGAGTGAGTTTCCCACCAGGAAATCTAGGGAGGACAAATTCCTTCCTCTGGGTGGTGTTAGGTTTCTTTTTCCAGAGAGGGCAAAATTCCACTAATTACGATGAAAGGAAAACGTGGATGCCTGTGACATGTATTTTTCTCCTAAGCTAAAGAACGTATCCATCAATTTAACTTTCTGGTTAAATGTAATTTTCAGGTTGGATGTTCCTCTATTCCCAGTATCTTTGCATTTTAAAACAAGACCATTTCAATTTCTGAAAAACATTTCATTGCTTGACCGGCGATGGTCACATCACTGAGGCTTGTTTCAAGCACCTGTGAAATATGGCCATTTTTATTGTAGAGATAATTCTAAAACTGAGTGTTATGTGGGGAAAAAACTGCTATGAAAGCAAAACATTGGAACATTCTCTGTAACTCAGGCAGTCCATGACATGTGGCAATCTAGGTGAGGGCACACGAGCCCGCAAAAGTACTTAACTTCTTAAAAAGTTATTAATGTTGCATGAGACAAACAGCTTAATGCTCTGATAAATGCCACCTAACACTTGGCAGTCCCCGCCGTAATAAAAGAAGGGACACTGGCTGGAATCAGCCTAAGGCCTAAAAATTACTTAAGCACAGACTCCACCTGGTTGCCAAGCAACGTAGAGAGGTTACTTGAGTCTTGATTTCCCCAGCTGATAACAGTGTTTCCACATAGAAAAACGGCGACAGCAGTGGGTTCCGGCTTCCTTGGTGCCTGCAAGGTTCCAGCAGCTCCCGTCCGCAGATGCACTCTCCCGGGGCTCCGGAGCCTTCGGCCCCTCATCATTCCCCAGAATCCTCAGCGCACTCCACGTCTTACACGTATGTGTGTGCCACCTTTGATTTGTCTTCCTTTGGCCATGCAATATTTAAATAACACATTTAAAATATCAATTCATATAACAAGTTCCGGTAAGTTAATCACTTTCAGAGGGTGAGTAAAGAGATACTACTTACTGTTTTCATTTAAGTGAAAGTTCTTCTTAGTGAATGCTTGTGGGATATGCTTTTATGAATTCTATCAACAGAAAATGTATCTTATTCTGGCAAATGGAGTCTCAAAATTATAATAGAAATATCCATATGGATTACTTTGAAAATATATCGCTGCTTAGACATTGGTTATTTTCACATATGGAGTATGTTTTTTTAAATTTTAATGATAATAACATGATCTATGTTAAAAAACTGAATCTTATGAAGTGTTTTAGACAGCATTGAAGATAATATTGGGTATATTCCATCAAAAGTGTTAGAAGTAGAGCATTTGTTTTTATATCCAAGACTCGGAAGAGTACAAAAGAGTAAATAAACTGAAGAGTGAAAACAAAGCGAAAGCCTCTGGAACTATCACTTGGGTGGAGGAAAACGGCTGGAGTTTCAAACCTGCCTGTGCCCCCGCCCACGTGAGCCGGACGCCAGAGCACGGAAGTGATCGTGCCACTGCCTCGCAGCCCTTTCCTTAAGGCTTTCACATTGACTGCATTCAGCTTTGCCTGTTGAAGTTTCTTTAAAATGGAGCCACGTCGTCTACATTCTACATGTTTCTTTCACTCATACTCATGTTGACAGTTTGCAATCGTAACGTATGTTCACAATTTGACTGTCAAATCTGTATTAGGTGAGAATTTGCTGTGTTTTCCTTTAGGGCCCTTGATGAACTTTCATGAATAAGAATCCTTGTAAAGTATGGATCGAGATTGGAATTAAACTTTCACAAGGGATGCACTTCTTCAAATGCACTAGAAAATGTCGAACTATTTGTAAACTGGTTCTGTCAGGTGACTTGCCACACCAAGAATGGGGACAACTCCTCTCTCTCCCCTTCTCCCCCATAGCCCACAAGGTCAATATTAGTCACTTTTCCATTAATGGGATAGAAACTTGAGTGACTAACTTATTCAGAGAAGAGGTTTTTTAAGCTACTATGTTTGGATATTTCAGTCCATGGTGAATTGATTTACTGCTTCAGGGGCTATGGAAAAGCCACACATCATGACAGAAGTCTGTAGGAAGATGCCCTCAGCTTTTGGCTGGAAAACAAAAAGAGAAGAAGAAAGAGACCAGGGTCCCCATCCCATTACATTCATGCCACTGAGTATATGAAGACCTCCCATGGACCCCCAGCCATAAACGTTTGCACTACCTCCAATGGCGCCCAGCTGGGCACGAGGCCTTCAGCACAAAGGCCTTAGGGTGACAGTGCAGATGCAAACTACAGCTGTCAGTCATGAGTGTCCTGAGAATTAGTGCAACCTTTTCCCTGCTTCTACAGCTCCTCTCCCGGAAAAGGAAAGCCCCAAACCTTTGGCCTGAACTACAAGGTCACATCTGATCTGGTCCCAACTGTCAAACATTTGTACTTGCCAACTCAGTGCATGATTTATTTCTCTGGATTTTAATTTACCAATAAGGTGCGACACCTTGTCCTTGATTTATTAACTACTAATGCTTCCATTTTTGTGAAGTATTTGTCTGTATTTTTTTGCTTTATTTTCTATAGGATTGTGTGTTATGTTTTTAATAATTCAATTTTATGTTGTTGCAATAATTTTTCCATTATACTTCCTGTATTTATATTTTTAAAGTATATTTTGGTGAACAAAAGATTGTAACTGGCTAACATTTATTAATTTAAAAGTTACCTGTAGCTAATTTTTTTTTTTTTTTTTTTTTTTTTTTTTTTTTTTTTTTTTTTTTTTTTTTT
>PVIR01001451.1:22071-37332 GCA_004026965.1 Petromus typicus | reverse complement strand
CTAATTTTTATAACCTAGTATTCTGATTTTATTTTTTCTTATTTTTCGAGATTTTCTCCATTGATTGATAACACCTCTATCATTGCAAATGTCTTTATTGTGCACAAATCTTACTGGATTCAATTTTTTGTCCACTTGATGCGTGTATATCCATGAAATAATACCACATTATCTTATTTAGCAGAAATTTAAAAATCCATTTCTTTTGATATACTTTTATTCAACTTGTATTTCAGAATGTCTTGATGATTTGAAACTTTTGCAGTTTCACAAATTTTTCATTTATTTTGTCAAATTGTGGTATAAGGGAAAAAGTTTGAAATACATAGCTATAAGTTAACTGGCAGAAATTAACACACAATATTGAGTCTTCAACTTTTGAATCTTATTTTAAAAAAATTTAAAACAGGGTCTCATGTTGTAGTTCAGGCTGGCTCTAAATTCACTATGTAGCCCAGGCTAGCCTCGAACTCACAGAAATCCTCCTGCCTCTGCCTCCCAAGTGCTGGGATTACAGGCATGAGCTACCATACCCAGCATTGTGACACGTGGTTGCCAGGGATTGAAACTGGGACCTTGTGCTTGCAGAGCAGATGCCAGAACCACTGAGCTAAATTTCCGGCTCCTTATTGAAATTTTTTAAATCATATTTTAATTGAGTCACACAATATAGACAATATATTAATATATAGTTAATTTATGATTTTTCTACTATCATAAAGGTATCATTATAAAATATTCACTTTAACTCTTTTTCCTATTGCATTAGAAATGCTACAAATTATTGTTCATTGTTATTTATATTTACAGCCTTGCTAACTTATGGTTTCTTATAATTTACTCTTTTAGCTTTTCATTCTTTGAGGTTTCCTATGTGCTATCTGCAACTAATTAAAGTTTCATTTCTTCTTTTCCAAATTTTATCCTTTCTATTTATTTTTCTTCCCTCACAAAATTGAGTCAGACTGCAGAACACTGAATTAAAATAGCCATAAAGGCGTCTTTCTTTGCATATCCAAAGGGAATAAGCTTGGTTCATTACAATAATATGTTTGTGTACAAATGGATGCTGAACTGCATATAACATGTTTGGGGCTCATATTAGTCTGATATGTTATTTTTCCAACCTGTGTGTCTATGTTCTTTCACAGTTTTAAAGAAACTTTAGATTGGAGGTCCCATTTGACCCGGCAATAGCTCTGCTAGGTATATACACAAAATAATTAAAAGACTCATATCACAGTGACATATGTGCACCCACGTTTATAGCAGCTCAGTTTGTGATTGCTACATCTTGGAAACAACCCAAATGTCCATCACCTGGAGACTGGATAAAAAAGCTGTGGTTCTTCTATAGAATGGAGTATTACTCTGCCATAAAAAACGATAAGTTTGAATCACTTATACTTAAATGGACATACCTTGAGGATATCCTCATAAGTGAAATAAATAGATCACAGATAGGTACATATCGCATCTTTTCTCTGGTATGAGAAAATAAAGATGTAAATGAGTTCTAGAATTGTATGTTATGTATTGTGAAATAGAAAATACTCAAAGTGAAATAGGGTGAAGGGGGAAAAATAATGAGATTATAAAAAAAAAGAAAGGAAACAAATTTATGTGTATGGGGGGGTGGTAAGGTGGGTAGGACTGTGGGAAAAAAATGAGAATTAAGTTGTGTCTTATACTGATACAAATCCCCATTGTGAAATGCAATCATGATGTGTATATGTAATGTACCAATAAAGATTTCAATTTTAAAAAAAGGAAACTTTATACTTTTTGAAACAATGCAATACGTTACTACTTTAATTACTAGTTGCATTTGTGATCATTGGTAAGAAAGGCTTATCGTTTTCCTATTTGCCTTGTTTTGTTTAGGATGAGTCTTGTAGCTTCACAGGGTGAAGCAAACGAAGGCAAGGACTTGTGCATTTTTCCACATTCCCCAGGATTGAAACTGTTCACTGCTTTACCATGTAGAGCAACACCATGACAGAAACACGGCTGCACTGTCCACAACTCTCATTTCTTCTTCTGCATAGAACACAGCTGTCCATATTTTCCTGTTTCTTCACAGTTTGGGGGGACTAAGTCTGACTAGTTAAATGCAGTCTGTATATATCAGAGGACAATTTTGAGAATAACGGTATATTTTATGTGACAGCAGTTTATCACTATGAGCTACTTCCCTTTCAGCCTTTTTCTGGATTGCTGCAAAAGAAGTATTTCATAAGCATTTAATAAATGTAAATTATTATAATTATCTCATATTATAATAATGATGTTTTAAAACAGCACTATTAAACTTTTCAAAGACATTGAATCCATATTGCAGTTGAAAGGCAAATGTGTCTACAATGCTAGTGTTTGAGGTAAATGAGAAAGAAATAAAAGAAATGTAATCATAGACAATAAAGTCTTTCTGGGCAGGGGATATATCCAGAGATGCTGCACCTACCTGGCAAATGCAACGTCCTGAGGTCCATTTCTGATACCGAAGATAACCTTTCCAATTCAAAAGTATTCTATCCAATTATCAAATACTTGTTTCAAATGTTTCATTTAGGATTGATAGACATTTGGTTGTGGGAAGCTTCTCAGAACCTCAGAGTGCTTTGCTGTGTTGTCGGGTGTCAGCATGGCCAAAAGCAACCACAAGTGCAGCACGATAGTGCACAGCCTTCCGGATGACTACAGTCTGTTCTGGATCTGAAAAGAACCCTGGATTCTCGGATCAGGAATTGTCATGTGCTCCGCCCCAGTCAGAACAACAGCAGCTTGTTTGGGGGAAACCCAGCAGTGGTGTCTCGGTAGGGAACTTCCCCTGAGGGGCGAACTCAGTCCTGAAGACAGCCTGTAAAGGAAATGGGCCACAAGGGGTAAAAGTAGTAATATTCTCACACGAATCCTAGATGTTGGTGGCACAACCATTTCTCATCCCGTAAACTGCAGCTCAGCTTTGGATAAGGGCAAATGTCATCTGTAGACCTCATACTGCCTGAGGACGAGGTGCGTAAGCAGAAACGCAGGCCTGGCCTCTGAGTGTGCCCCGCCAGGAGCTTCAGGGTGACAATTATTGGCACAGTAGTTAAAAGGGCACATCAGGTAGGAAAGCAGCGGTGGCAGGAAAGAGCAAGAGGTTTGGAATATCATGGAAATGAAAAGATTGAAATTTATTCCTGCTTGTGTGATGCGAATCTCTCTAAAATGAAGTTATCAGGAGGCTTGAATAGTTTGATGTCCCAGGAGGGTACAGTGAGGTAAAAGGCACGTGTACAAAGTCAGAGGGGCCACACACAGTGGGAGACCAAGCAGAAGCGGCCTGTGAGAGCTAGAGGCATCCAGACAGAAACCTCATGGAATGACTCACTTAAGAAAGCTCAGAAATCCAAAAATGCATACTATCGCGGTTTTAGGAAAAGAAGAGCGGATAAACGGGGTAGCCTGTGCCAGTGAGCCGTCCAGTCCTGGTGCACTCCAATGTGCAGGGCCAGAACTGGTCTTCTCTTTGCCACAACTGTTCCAATGACCTCAGATCTGATCATGCTGTGAAAGGCTGATATTGATGTAATTCTAAAAATAAAAATGCCTATTGTCCTAATCAATGAGGAAAAGCAGCCCTCTGTACACATCAGATTGCTGAGAGACTTTACTGCCAGGATGGGTTTATATCATGATTTCGGAGACATCATTTTCAGCATTTTTTTTTTTAGGTTTTTTGAGACAGGGTCTCGCTTTGTGGTTCAGGCTGGCCCTGAGCTCAGCCTCAAACTCACATCACAGCAATGCTCCTGCCTCTGCCTCCCAAATGCTGGGATTACAGGCGTGAGCCACCATGCCCAGCACTGTGGTATGTGGTACTGGTTGCTGCTGGGTGTGGGTCTCCACACCCAGTATTGTTATGTGGTTACCGGAGAATCGAACCCAGGCTCTTGCGCTTTCAAGACAGGCACCAGAACCACTGAGCTAACTCCCCGGCCCCGTTTTCAGCATTTTTTAATGGAAGTGCACAAACTTCCATTTTAGAAGTCTACATAAAATGATTGTGAATAATCTGTATCTGGGCCAGGTTTAGTCACAAAGTAAGCTTCTAATGAAAATAAAGTTCACTGACAAAGTTAATATGTAGATAAATGCAGTGTGCTATGATTTTGTTATTATAATGCAGATTGCTCACAATTTTTACATGTCTGTGATACACAATACATACCTTCATCTTTTAACTCTCAGGCAGTAATTAAATAAAAAGTTAGCAGCTTTAACATTTATGTGTTAATGGTTCATAGTATAGAAAGATGTAATTGTAGAGCTTTTATATGTACATCAAGATATATCAGTTTTACATATATCATTATAATTATGACTTTCTGTGAGCTCCATGGTAGTGATAAAAGTATAGAAGATAGAAACAAGAAAAGCAGGAAAAAGTGTGACACTACAACAATTTAATGAAAGGCAATAAGGGACAGCAACAGTAGAGACAGAAAAGACTGTAAAATAGAAAAACATTTATTGATAAGACTTTTCGAGGTTATTGAGTATATATATATATATATATATATACTAAAAACCAGACTAATAGGCTAAAGAACATATAAAATCTGTAAGACAGTTGTGCTAAGTCAAGGTATAATTTTGGTACATTGTCCATGTTAGATTACTTTTTTTCTTTTTTCCTATAAACTCTCTTTCTCTACTATCTGTCCTCTGTCTCCCTCGCTCCCTCCTCCCTGTCTGTCTGTCTGTCTGTCTCTCTCTCTCTCTCTCTTAGAGCCATGTGATATTTAAGTTTGTGTGTCTGAGTTACTCACCATTATGGCCCCTAGTTGCATCCATTTTCCTACAAATGATGCAAGTTTATCCTTCGTTATGGGAGAGTAGTACTCCACTTTATGTGAATACCACATTTCATTTATCTTTTCGTCTGTTGATTGTCATATATGCTGTTTGTAAGATTTAGTTCTTATGAATTGCACTGCTATACACATAAGTGTGCATGCATCACTGTGGCATGATGTCTTTAACTGTTTTGGGAAGATACCTAGAAGGAAAATACCTAGGTCAAATGAAATTCCCTTTTTTAATTTATTGACAAATCTTCATACTGATTTTCATAGTGGTTTTGTCAATTCATAGTTCCATCAACAATGAAGAAGAGTTCTTTTCTCTCCACAGCCTTGCTAACATTTTTTATTATTTGATCTCTTGTTAGTATCAATTTCTTCTGGAGTGAGCTGGAATCTATGTTATTTTAATTTGCACTTTTCAAATGGCCAGTAATGGTGAATATTTTTAATGTATTTATTGGTCATTTTTATTTCTTTGTCTGAAAAGCATCTATTCATTTCTGATGCCCACTTTTTTAAGTGGATTTTTAAATTTGGAGGGTCTAGTGTTTTTTTTTTTTTTTTAAGTTCTTCACATAATCTAGATCTTAGCCCTTTTCTGAGGAGTAGCTGACACAAACAAATTTCCTGCTCTGTAGCTTTTCTCTTCATAGGTGTTGGTGATTTTCTTTGATGTACAGAAGCTTTTTAATTTGATAGGATCTCATTTGTGGACTCCTGATGTTATTTCTTGTGCAACCAGACTTTACCTTAACTTTTAATAACGGACAGAACATCTGAACAAAAAGTCAGAGGGAGAGAAGATTCAAACAACACATTAGAGTAGACCAAACAGAACTAAGACAGACAGAGCACCGCATGTGATGGCAGCAGAATATATGTTCTCTGCGAGCAAATGTGGGACATTCTCCAGTGTCGATCACATGTTAGACCACAGAAAAATTTTTAACAAGTTTAAAAAGTAAATCATACAAAGTATCTTTTCCAACCAGAATGAGCTAAAACTAAAAATCAATAACAGAACATAACCTGAAAACCTCACAAAAATATATATTAAAAAAACACATACACTTTTGAATAACTAATGGGCCAAAGGAGAAATCAAGAGGGAAATATATATTATATATACAAATTTAAAATATACATACCTTGAAACAAAGGAAAAAGAAATACAATAGCCAAGACACCCAACCCATGGCAAAAACAGTACAATGAAGGAAGTATTAAATATATACATTAAAAAAGAAGTGAGAACTCAAACAATGGAAGTCTCTGCTCAAGGATCTCAAAATAATCAAACAAACTAAGTCCAGTTAGGTGAAAATAGGAAAAAAGAGAAACATAAATGTTACAGCAGAAATAAATGAAATAGAATATCAAAAAAGCAACAAAACAAACCTTTTTTGAAAAGATCAACAAAATTGTGAAAATTTTAACAACACTAAAAAAGAAAATTCAAATAAAAACAGAAACAGGGAGGACAGAAAAGTCTATGATGCAGAAATAAAAAGTATTATGAGACCACTTCAAAAAATTAACCACCAGGCCAGGGATTTAGCTCAGTGGTTCCGGCGCCTGTCTTGCAAGTGCAAGGACCCAGGTTTGATCCCCAGTAACCACATAACAATACTGGGCATGGAGACTCATTATCACATACCATAGTGCTGGGCGTGGTGGCTCACGCCTGTAATCCCAGCACTTGAGAGGCAGAGGCAGGAGGATTGCTGTGATGTGAGTTTGAGGCTGAGCTCAGGGCCAGCCTGAACCACAAAAGCGAGACCCTGTCTCAAAAAACCTAAAAAAAAAAAAAAAAAAAAAAAATTAACCACCAAATTGAATAAGCTAGGAGAAATAGATAAATCTCCAGAAAAACATGAACTACAGATGAATCATGAAAAAATATAAAATCTGAAAGGCCTGTAACATCCTAAACTAAGGAAATAGGATCAATGTCTAAAACCTTTCAAAAAATAAAAATCCAGCCACATAACCTGACCGAGTTTCAATGAGTATGTAGAGAGGATTTACTGCCAGTCCTTCTCAATCTCTTCCAAGAAATTGAAGTAGAATTTTCTCTAAAGTACTTTAATATCAAAGCAAAAAAAATTACATTACTAAGAAAAAAAATGAACAGAGAAGCAACTCTAAGCCAACATCCCTTATAAATGTTCAGTAAATGAAAAATTCTCAAGAAAATACTGACGCACCAAATCCAACAGCTTATTAAAGAGATCAAACACTATACCCAGTGAGATTCACTTCTAATATGCAAAGAAAACCCAGCCCATGGAAATCAATCAGTATCATTCACCAAGATAACAGCAAAAGGTTAAGATCACACAATCAAAATTCAACACTCTTTCAAGATAAAAAGATACAAACTGGGAGGAAAAGGGAATCATCTTCTACTGGAACTTAACTACAGTGTCATTTTTAATAAGTTCTGCAAAATTTTGTCCTCATTGTGTACATGTAGCCACAGTAAAGATACCTTTCACGTTATGTTGGTTAGCTCACATGTAAAAGAAAAGAGCAACAAAGAACCTAGTTTGAATTAGATTTCTGACATTTAATACTTTGTTTTCATAGAATTCAGTCAGCAGAGATATAAAGCCTAGTTAGATGCCTATATTTCAGATGTTGTAACCTTTGTTTATTTGTTCATTCACAGTGGACTTTGGCACATTTATGTTCTTTTGCAGCTCACATTAGTACACCAGACACCTATATAGGAAAGGTATCCCAACTGTAAAAAATACGATTACAGAGATGTTGGAAACACAATCAAAAAAGACTGTGAATACAGATAGTGTTTCTCTGCAGAATGACCAATTGATTTGCTTCAGAACTGGGTGGCTCCAATCCCTAATCTAGACAGGAAATACCTAATCTTTACAGAACTACTGGAGGAAAAAGGTCTGGGTTTTTTTGTTGTTGTTTTGTTTTTGTTTTTGTTTTGCTTATCGCAGGTTCCATTGTAAGATAAACCTTAAAGTATATACTGACCAATCCAAACAGCTCCATATAAAATAAAAGGCATTTTTCAGAGTTTAAATAGTAAAGGAATACAATCACAAAGCAGGCTTTAGACAATGCAAATATCAGGAATGGAGAAGTACAAAGATTTTACCTTTGTTGTTTTACTAGAATTTTAATTTTCCTTTTTGCATATATTAGATTCTATATTCTCCATTAGAGTTACTTATATGAATTTACCTGGCCACAGCTAAAGTTCATTTTATGATTTTTAAATTGTTGAGTTTAAAAGGATATAAATTTTATCACTGAACAAAACCTGCATAGCTAAAAGTATTTCATTTCATAGGTGATTGTGGCCAGCTCTAGATGGTCAGATCCATTACTTTTAGTTCACCTTACTATATGTGCAGAAATATTAATTTAGTTTCTAAAATGATTTAATAGGACTTTTGAAGTCTTCATAGATAGAAATGTTTCTTAAACTTTAGAATTAACTGATTAACAAACAGCACGTGTACGATCATTCTATACACAGTTTAGAAGGAAATAACAATTTCATTTGAGAATCATTTACCTGTGTGATTCAGAGAAGGTGCACCAGTTAGAAAGAGGTCAGGAAAAGTCCTCAGTTTTCAAAGCTTGCCCACAAAGCAGTGTTAACTTACCTCACTACCTGAGTGGCTACCTTTTGAAAAATTGTATGCTTTTTTTTGTCACCTTTTGAGAATCAGGAAACTCAGTCTAGCTTAATTTTGAATATTGTCCACTATTTCACGTCAGATTACAGGTGAAGTTAATCCCCTGCACTGATTCTGTTGTCAAAAATATTTTCATTTCCTATTTCTTTCATGAAATTTACTGGGATACACATGTTATCACTTTAGTATGTATAGATTTTAAAGTAATATGTATTAAAAATCTAAAAAACAAAAGCTTTGAATTGCAATTCATTACTGTAAAATATTTTAATCATCTAAAAAGAGATATAACTTTTGTAACTCATTAGACAGACATTTTTAAAGATTCAAGATTTCTTTCTTTAACATACTTAACATTTCCTCTGTTGTATGAGAAATTGTCTGTGGAAATTGTTGTGTGAGAAATTGTCTGTCTCCGTTTTTCCACAGAGGACTTAATTCTACTAAGCATATGAAGAACAGACGGTGGAACAACTCCGCGAGCGACATTCTCAGTGAAGGCCGAGAGTCAGCGATTCTCACTCGGCAGTGAAAAAACCTAACGGAAACTTGGCCTGTAACTCAGCAGAGACCGCAGAAGTGACGCTGAATGTGCGGTGACGATAAGGAGCTCACGCGTGGTGAAACCGTGCGCTAAGGCAAGAAAGACAAGAGAGAGAGAGAGAACGAAAGAAGGAAAGAGAGAGGGAGGGGAAACTGCATCCCTGTGAGCTCCGAATTCTCCCAATAGCTCATCCCCAAACCCTAGATGATACATTTCTCAAAGATGAGATTTCCGATGCTGATCGGAAAACCAGCGCTCCTGCAGGGAGGCTGACCGCACTGCGTCCGGCGCATCCTCCCGGCTGAAGTGCCGAGGCCCGTGTAACACACGCCTCGCTAGAGGATGAACAGGCTCGAGTGACAAGTGCGTGATTCGGCGGCCCTCATAGGAAACAGCGTCTCCGCAAGCTGAAGGTAAAGCGAGATTCACACAGAAGCATCCTGAGGGCACTGCTCCCTTTGCTCCCCAGAAGCCGGGCTCCGTGCCAAGCCCAGCGAGGGGCCGTGCCCAGAGGATTCTACAGTCTCCTGGACCCACTGTCCTTCCACACACTCGCTCGTGTGATCTTCGTATTGAAGCAGCGTGATAAATGCTGCATGGAGCCACCAAAGGTGAGGAGGTTGGGAACGCTCTGCCAAGAGCAACGCGGCCCTGAGACACATCTGGAAGGTGACAGTGGGGGACTTGGCTGCCCCGCGGTGCATTGCATTTAAGTTTCCACTGCCAAGAAGAAACGAGCCAATCCAATACATTTTTGCGATTTCTTTTTCTGTACATGAAAATGAAAAAGCAGATAGAGAAATCATTCTTACTGAAGTGCTCATATGTGCAGAGATGATGATGTGTTTATTTTTCCACATAACATTGCCAGTATTTATTTCCTTCTCTATTAATATTTTATATCCTACGCATTCTGTGACCCAACCCAGAATAAATGTTCTCCAGGCTAACTGAGGGTGTTACATAATCAGTCAAAGAAGTCTCAATGATTAAAACAAGACTCTTACTAAGAAAAATGAGAATGTCAAGTAGGGAAACTCAACAATTCAAGTTTGCTTTGAATATCATTTTTCTGGATTCGTGATAAGCACATAAGACTTCAGAAAAGAAGTACTCTCTTCTGCACAGATTTTAAACAGGGAGGCATTCATGATTCACAAACCCACATCCACATCACACGCCCTAACCAAGGAAAGTGAACTGATTGTCAGAGTCAAAGAAAGTAAGTAGTGTGTGTACGAGGGGTCCTTGTTTCAGATGATCCAGTCTAGTTAATTATTTGTTCAGGATTCCTTATACTCCCAGTCCTGTGCTGAAAGTGATCATTATAAATGTAAAAATCCATTTATAACATAATAAAATGTATAGGGAGTAAAAATACATTGTCATAAATGTAAAACTGGAAGAAGGAAATAAAGGCTGAAAAACTTATAAAATGATGCCCTGCTTTACCTACAGCTTCTGAGATGTAAAACTCACAGGTAACGCAGGCTTGGGGAAGGCCTGCTTTGGTGCAACAAACAGTGCACAGAAATGAGGCTGGAGAAGGCTTCTAAATTATGTGTCTGGTAACTGGATTGTGCATCCTCTGTGATCTCTCCAAATTTCGATTTTAAAAACATAAAATAGAAGCAGAACAAACAGTACTGACTTGGCCTCCTTTTTTGGTCTGGTGCCACTTGGCTATAAGAACAATAAATTAATGTCAGCGATTCCTGTTGAGCTGGATTCCTTCCTGGAGCATGACTCTGCTTGGGAGGAGCTGGAGTCCCCACTCCGGACCAGTGATCAGTGGTTCTGCAAACCCTCGTGTGGTGTCACCAGCTGTGGTCAGCGGGGCATGTGGAGTTTGATAAGGAAAGGAGGGCAGGGCTGGGGAGGGAGATTGTGGGGTTTGGGCGAGGGCTGCCCACTCACTCCCTGCGGGTAGCAAGTGTTGGCCACGGAGACTTCCCTCCATGGTCAGAGGATCTCCGCTTTCTCCCTATAAAATATACAAAGCAGGAAAGGAACATTTCGACATGCAGGCGCGAGGGATGTGTGTCAGGATCCTATTCGGAGCAGTCACAGCCTGCCTCTCCAGTCGTATGACTGCCCTCCTATGTCTGTCTGAACTAATGCTTAGAAAATCTTTTTCTTTCATTTTGTTTGGAGATATCTGAAAAGCTATGGCATTCATTATACTATATTATAGCCACAAAAAGTGAAGTTGAAAAGATTGTTCCAGAGTTATCCAGCAATTTCATCCTAAGAAAACAACCCGAACCACTCAAGCAAGAAAATGACCACTGATGTGTAAATACCGTATTTCTTCTCTGATATGAGAAATTGAAAATGTAGATATTGTAAAATAGAAAATATTCAGAGGGAAATATGGGTAATGGTGGGTAAGGAGGGGAAAGAAAAATTGTGATGCTAAACAAAAAAGGGAAATAAAGCTTATGTATATATGGGATGGGAGTTGTAGGTTGGGTAGCAGAATGGGAAAAAAATCAGTCATGTCAGGTCCTGGTACAAATTGACAATGTTGAGTATGATTATGCTATGTATGCAAAATGTACCTATTTCACAATAAAATTAATTTTAAAAAGAAAATTGTCATTGCCTCTTTTTTCTTATTAACAGTCCATTTTGGCAGCATTATTCAAATATGTATTTCAGGTTAAGAATATACCAATATATAACTCTACTGATTTATATTTTTACTCTAAAGAATAAAATTTGATGTAAAATCTATTTTCTCATGTTGACAAACTGATTGTTAAGTTAATTTCATGATTGTTATATCTGTGCATCTTCCATCTTTTTAACTTGCAGATCAAACAAGTTCAGTCACCTCAAAGTTGTCACAAGATAAAAGAGTCCTGCTGAAATCCGATGACTCACAAACCCACACAAGAGTCACTCCTGGTGCTTACATTTACATTCAACTCCCTCAAGTGAGCCTAAAGTTCGATTTTAATAAAATTTTCCTAGATGATCACTTGTGTGCTTTTCTCTGTGGAACACGACAGGATTTCGGCATTGAGGTCCGTCTGTGATTGCTGAGTTGGGAATTCTTGGCTGGTCATCAGTTCCAGTGCATGCTAATGAAGCTAAACTGTTTTTTTTTCTTTAGGAATGGGACCCTGTCTGAGAAGATTTTTCTCTGCCCAAATATTTACCTTGCTCTTTCTTCTCTGAAATATCTTCCTGCATTCTTAATACTGCATACTTAATACTTAATACAACATAGACAGGTGGCCCCGGGACATGGTTTGTACCAGAGCAAGTGTTATAAAACCAACAGAACTAAGAAGCACTGCAAAGTATGTTTTATATTTCTCATGTCCTCATCTTTTCCTTTCTTAGGCACAACCCTCACCCAGCCAGCATATCGTCAAAGGTGATATTCTTCCCCTCAAAGCCTTCCTGTGGGAGCCCACTGCCTCCGAGACACACACAACGGTAGCAGAGAACACGAACCCAGCTCTTACTGGATTGTCACTTATCTTCTCGTCTTTCATCTTTCCTGTCATACAGAAACACCAGATTAGTGTCGTTTTTCAATCTTCCACAATGAATTACACAGAGTGTTGATATAACATGTTCTCTGCCTGACCTCACGGGAACCTGAACTTGCAGGCTCACACTGATGCCCCAGTGAATGGGCTTCCTCCCCGTTCTCAGACTGCTACCCGTGAATCCTGAGTTTTCAGACTGGGCCGCGGGGCCATCTCGCTGATCCCATAGCACCCTCTGCTGTCTTGCACTTCAGGTTGTGTTATACTGAGCCGTCTGAGTCTTCCCTTTTTAAGGGTCTGGCACTGTGAGCTGCTTCAGATCAAGAAACATCTGTGGATCGATTTATTACGCTTCTCTCTGTTATACTACCGACTATGCTTCTGTCTTCTAGATAAAAAGAGGGGAAGAAAAAGCAATAGCCAAACGCAGAGACAAAGAAGGCAGAAATCTCTAGGTAGAGACAGAATAGTCACATTAGGAGAAATTGAGGTCAGAATTTACTCGAAATAAAGCAGGCCCTGTTATCTGGGTATGCCTACAGCTCACAGTCCGAAGAGACAGAGTGAAATAACCTTCAGTAAGTGTTCAGGGCACAACTTCCTGGTGAGGGAGGAATGTCCTCTCTGCTTCCCTGCTACACTCTGTCTCCTCCTTTCAATAATGTTTTTTCACCTAGAATGCCTGTTCCAATGTTCCATGCCCACTGACACCTAACTTTTAAGCTTTTGTAAAATCCCTTTGTTTGTAGAAAGCCTTCTCCTGTTACTATAAGATGTTATTCTTACCATGCCTGAAACCCTAGAATACTCCTTCTCCTCATTCATAAATATTTTAGGGCTAACTTTTCTTCATGTTATTTAATCCCAAAAAGTATTATCCAGTCAAGCACAGGATCCTTGGGTGTGGCTGACCACTGGTACCCACAGTAGGTGTGAACAGTGAATGGAGCTAGTGATCAACTATTTTTCTTTTTCCCCATCTCTTTCAGTTAAAATATTTGTAATTCTGTGAAAAAGAATTAGAAAAACAAAGTGTTAAACATGGCTTCATAGGATTGCACTGTAGACTAATTCTACCAGTCCATGTCTTTTTATTTTTACAAAAGTATTTCCAAGTGTCTGAGAATAAATACAGGAGTTTCTTAGATCATAGAAATCTTTCTTCCTCTAAAATAATCTAAAGATATATTTTGAACAGATTTGCTATATATTCTTCATATAACATTGAAAAATATATTTTCTCTTTGGATTTTATTTTCTTTTCTGTAAAATGAACTAGTATATGATACAGGAAACTTTCCCAACTGTAAGTACTCAAAATGTGTAAACTCATAATCTCTTGACTGAATTGGGATTAAAAAGACTATTAAGTAGTTAAACTACCTAAAACCCACTGGATGCATATAGCACATACGAGTCACAGTACACAACATAAATGTACAGAAATACATTCATTTTCTATCATTGTACAATTTTTACAATATTTATTTGTGCCTCTCTCTAGGTGCAGGAAGAACTGATTTGTAGTCGATTCAGGATTTCTTCCCTTCTTCCCTCCTCAGTTGAGCCTCAATTCTGGGACTTACGAAGGGTCGGAGTAGTGAGAGAAGGGCCCAGTGTTCTGTCCTGGGGTCTGTGGGGGTCTGACAACCCCTCACTCACCTCCCCGCTCCTTAGAGCTCAGACCTCTCCACAGCCCAGAGGACACCATCCATGATGTGCCAGATGTCAGGAACCTACGGATCTATCTTCAGAGCTGTTTGTTTTAAAAGCACACATGACAATTCCCCCTTGGCCGGGCTTCTATCTCTCCCCTGAGGTCTTCTCCCAGCACAGGGCTGCCTCATGTCTTCCTCTCCAAGGCTACAAATGTCTTAGTCCTCGTCACCACAGGTGCCAGCAGTCCTCCTGTGAAATGCGCACAGGCTCCTCGCTTCCATCCCAGGCCAGGCCCAACTTGCACAACGCAGCTTTTCCTTCCTGGCTACACAAGAATATAATGTTCACCTTTATATCAACATTCGTCTGCATCCTCTGTATTCTTCTCTTCATTTGATCTTTCTCACCAGCATACAAAGAAGGTGTACCTCCCACTTACTCAGACACAAATGCACACACACTCGCATGCAGGCACGAACTCTTTTCCCTAATCCTATCTGACCTAGGCAGCAGCCACCTCTTCATAGATGCCACTCAAAGGATTTGTCTGCAGTGACAAACAGAGGACTGTTTTCTTCCCCATTTCCTCGTCAGTCCCTTACCCAGGACGTTGCCATCAGTTTCATCTGAAGAAGTTCTTGTTGAAATGAACAGTGATTTGTACTCCAGAAAACACACTGGGAAGATTTCAGCTCCATCTAATCCCGTTTATCATCAACATTTGGCATGTGGAAATCCTGTCTTCAGTAATGTCTGGGATTCCTTATCCTCATTTTCTTCTTGCATCGATGCTACTTCAAATTTCTACTTAAAAATAAAACAATATTTTGACCCGGCCATTGCCCTGCTAGGTATATACACACAAGAATTAAAAGACTCTTATCACAGTGACATATGTGCACCCATGTTTATAGCAGCCCAGTTTGTGATTGCTACATCTTGGAAACAACCCAAGTGTCCATCAACTGGAGACTGGATAAAAAAGCTGTGGTTCTTCTATAGAATGGAGTACTACTCTGCCATAA
>PVIR01001451.1:0-21971 GCA_004026965.1 Petromus typicus | reverse complement strand
CATTAAATGGACATACCTTGAGGATATCCTCATAAGTGAAATAAATAGGTCACAGATAGATACATATCGCATCTTTTCTCTGGTATGAGAAAATGAAGATGTAAATGAGTCCTAGCATTGTATGTTATATATTGTGAAACAGAAAATGCTCAATGTAAAATAAGGTGAAAGGGGACAATGTTGAGATTGTAACAAAAAGTAAGGAAACAAATTTTATATATATGGGGGGGGTAGGGTGGGTGGGGCTATGGGAAAAAATGAGAATTAAGTTGTGTCTTATACTGGTACAAATCCCCATTATGGAGTGCAAGCATGATGTGTATAATTAATGTACCAATAAAGATAATTAAAAAAAATAAATAAAACAATATAGAAAAGTCACCAGAATAAGTGTATAGTTAGGAAATCATACTGAAGTAAATGCTTAATCAGCTAGATAAAGGAATGAAACTCGAAGCCTTCCTGTGGCCCCTCTGTCAGTTCCCACCAGGCTGCAGTGGTCTCTTACTTTGTCTAAAAGTAAGCAGTGTCTTGACACATATTGTTTGTGTCAAAGCTGTCGTCCCAATGTGACTCTCTCTGCACCATCTGTTTACTCCGGATCTTATCTGTGTCCTCAGTGTATCTTTCAACCTATCAGCTCTTATTCAGTCTTTTTCTTTTCCTTGCAACTTGCTCTCTTCTTGATGAGACCTGACCCGTCCTTCCCGTGTGCACTTCTGTCTGCTAAAGGCACAGTCAGGGACCTAGCTGCTCAGGGGAAACCTTCTCAGTTCTCCAGTTGTCTTCTGTAGTCCACACCAATCAGCAAGTCCTATCTTCTCTTTCTTCAAAACAGCCTGAGCACACACCCCTTTCTCTTTCTCTTCTAAGCTACGATCAATTCTCACCTAAATGACAGTAGTGCATTACTAACAGGTTTTCTAGCCTGGAGCTATTTATTTTTGTTTTATTGGGTTTGTTTTGTTTTGTTTTGTTTTGTTTTGTTTGAGACAGGGTCTCGCTTTGTGGTTCAGGCTGGCCCTGAGCTCAGCCTCCAACTCACATCACAGCAATCCTCCTGCCTCTGCCTCCCGAGTGCTGGGATGACAGGCCTGAGCCACCACGCCCGGCACTGTGGTATGTGGTACTGGTTGCTGCTGGGTGTGAGTCTCCACACCCAGTATGGTATGTGGTTACCGGGGATCAAACCCAGGTCCTTGCGCTTGCAAGACAGGCACCGCAACCACTGAGCCAAATCCCCGTCCCCTGTTTATTTTTGTTTTTGACCATTACAACCTGCTTTCAAAACAGCCTCTAGAATAATTTTTTACCTTGTATTGTTGTTTGTCTTTTCCAGATTTTAAACAATCAAAAATTTCCACACACACACACACACACACACACACACACATCTGTCTTTAAAAAGGGCAATAAGACCACCAAATTATAAAAGTCATCAAGTATTTGTTTAGCACAAACAAGGTCCTAAATTTAATGCTATGGAGAAATTACAATTATTTAATCCTTAGAACTAACTCAGCAATTCTGCTAGTTGTCTGATAGTCCCTCTTTTTTTTTTTTAAACAAAACTCTAATTCTCCCTCTTGTATTGCATTCAGTTGTCATCTCTCTTTACCCTCTTCCTATCTCTGTCTTTTCTTAATATCCACAACTTTCAGATTCTTGAAGACTGGAGACATTCTATTCATTATTGTGTCTTTACTAAGCTTTATTTTTAGGGCAGTTTTGGGTTAACAGCAAGTCTAAGCAGAAAGCAAAGGTGACTTCCATAAACTCCCTGCTCCCACACATCAGCAGCCTTCCCATCAGCAGCGTCTCCTACCAGAACTGGACTTTTTATTACACCAACACATCGTACTCACTCTCAGCCACACAGAACAGCAGGATTCAACCCAGTGTTGTGTAATCCTTTGTTTTTTTTTTTTGCTTTGTTTTTTATTTTGTTTTGTTTTTGAGGGAGAGGTTGTTTGTTTGTTTGTTTGAGAGAAGGTCTCACTATATAGTTCAGGCTGGCTTTGAACTTGTGGTGATTCTCCTGCCTCAGCCTCCTAAGCACTATGACTGCAGCTGTGTATCACCACGCCTGGTTTAAAATTAATTTTTAAATGTGAGATTTAGTAGAGTAGTCTAATTTTAGAAAGGACTCCTATATTCTTGCCTTGATCTTTTCACATTAAAAAATTCTCAAGAAAACTACCTAATGTTGTAAATTGCTTTCACCCTGGATCCATCACTAATAAATAAAGTTTTGTCTTTAAGATTTATTGTATTGTTCACCAGAAATTTCTTTAGAAAAAATGGATTATTATTTTTAGCAAGCCTCAACCTCAGCACATTTCTAGTCACAGATTTGGATCCCTTGGGCTATAGAAGAATGACTATGTCATTTACTGAAGCATTTGCTGTACAGCGTTTTCCTTTGAGTTTCATTCATTTGCAACTGATGGGTGTAGTCCTGGGCTGATATTGCTAAGATCTGAGCTCTTCACATAAAATAAAGCTAGATTCAACTGGGCTGGAAGAGGTGGCATGCCCTGAAGTCACTGCTTCTGTGCCTGTGACACACTGTCTATCTCCCAGGATCGCAGCCCTGTGCCCTGCACTCTCCGTACCTTTTCTCTGGTCAGAGTCTCTGAGTACCTCATGTAAACATGCTTACTTGGTTTTATGACAACAAAAACACACTCCTGAAAGATACCAATTTACTATTTTTGATCTGGTCTTGGTTGTTCACAGTAGTCTCTATACAAAACCAGTTCAAGTAGTTGGCCTTACCAAATATGGGGCTTCTTATATGTTAATTAAAAGTTAATACTGCCTAACTTTGCTATGCTGTAGCCCAAGAATGTAGGTAAGGAAAATGCATACATCCCTTAGCTTCGAGGCAGAAGGCTGACAGAAAAGACAGTACAATATTTTTTTTAGCTTTCAGGAAATTCAAACTCGAATTGACTTCCAAACTGTAGGTCAGTTCACCTCCCGGGAGGCCTTGTTCTCTTCTGCAGTAGAGTTGTGTGCACCCAGGTGCTCTCAGAGAGCTCAGCAGATTCCACAGATTCAGCGGACAACTGGCTGGGAGAAAATGCTTGAAGTTCCTTCTTCTCCTGGGATTTCCCTTTAGGACCTGCTGGCTCAGCTAGGATTTCTGCTTGTTTAAAACAAACAGACCTCTTGGCCCAGAATTTGGCTCAGTGGTTCTGGTGCCTGTCTTGCAAGCTCAAGCGCAAGGACCAGAACTACATACCATGGTGCTGGGTGTGGTGGCTCACACCTATAATCCCAACACTCGGGAGGCAGAGGCAGGAGGATTGCTGTGATGTGAGTCTGAGCTCAGGACCAGCCTGAACTACAAAGTGAGATCCTGTCTCAAAAAAAAAAAAAAGGAAAAAAAGCAAACAGACTTCTTTTGTATCACTGGAACATAATGTGTATACATATGTGTATATTATTGTGTAATATACACAATATACACTGTATATATTATGATAATGAATACATGTGCATAATATGGACTAATCACATCAGAGTATGCATTTCTATCTCTTCACCCATCATCCCTTCCTTGTGTTGGACATTTTGTACTCCTCTGGTCACTTTGAAGCATATCATAGATTGTTTTAACCTATACTTACCTACTGTACTAAAAAAGAACTAAAAGCAATTTCTCCACTCTGTTTGCTATTCCAGGTTTCTTCTGGTTCCAAATGAATTTTAGGATTTTTTTTTTTCTAGTTCTATAAGATATACTACTGCTATTTTGATCAAGATTACATTTTATCAGAATAACAATTTTGGAGTATGGCTGATTTTGCTGTGCTGATTCTTCCTAGCCATGAGCAAGAGACACCTTTCCATGTTCTGATGTCTGCTTTCATCTGCATTTTTAGAGAGCTGCAGTTTTCAATATGAAGATCTTTACTTCCTTTGTTAGATTAATTCCTAAATATTTCATTTTTCATGCTATTATGGAAGGTGTAGTTTCCCTAATTTCTCTCTCAATGAGTTTGTTATTTGTGTACATGCTATAGATTTTTGAATACTGACTGAATTTGGTTTTTAAATCTAGAAGACTTTTGGCAGATTAGAGGTCTTCTATGAAGATTATCATGTCATCTGCAAATAATGATAATTTAATTTCTTCCCTTCCTACACTTATCTGGTTTTTTCCTTTCTCTGTCCAATTGTTCTGGCTAATATTTCCAGACCTACATTGAATAAGAGTGGTGATCATGGACATTCTTGTATTGTTTCTCATTTTAGAGGGAACGCTTTCAGTTTTGGGCCATTCGGCACGATGTTGGCTATTGGTTTTTCACAGGTGACTTTTACCTGATAGAGACAGAGACCATGTATTCCAGTTTTCTGTAAGGTTTTCATCATGAATGGGTGTTGGACTCGGTCAAATTATTTTTCTGTATCTGTTGAGAGGATCATGCAAGTTTTTATCTTTTGCTCCATTGATATGATGTATTACATTTATTGATTTGTGTATGTTGAACCACCCCTGCATCTTTGATTTGAATGTTACTTGGCCATGGTGTGTGATGTTTTTGACTATTTGCTGTATTCTGTTTGCCAGTATCTTATTGAGGATGTCTGCACCTGTGTTCATTGGGGAGACTGGCCTGTGGTTCTCTTTTGTGGTTAGATCCTTCTCTGGTTTTGGTATCAGGGTAATACTTTCTTCTAAGAATGAATTATAGTATTGTTCCCCTTTCAATTTCATTAAAGCATTTGAAAAGTGCCAATAGATCTTCTCTCAAAGTCTTGTACAGTTCAGCAGTGAATCCATCAGGACCAGGGATTATCTTTGATTTTTGTGTGTGTGTGTGTGTTTTTGTTTGTTTGATTTAATTATATCTTCAATTTCATTGACTGATATTTGGTTTTTTTAGAATCTCCATGTCTTATTGATTCCACTTAGGGAACTCGTATATATCAATGAGTTTGTTCAGGTCTCCCGTGTTTTGCATTTATTAGAGCTCATGTCTTATGGCAAATACTGATGATCTGGATTTCTGGGAGATCCATTATGAGTTCACGCTTTTCATTCCTAATTGTGTAGAGTCTTTTGTTTCCTTTTGGATGAGGCTGGCTAAGGGCTTGTCAGTTTTATTTAATTCCTCTGGTGCTCATAGTTTTGAAGCAAAGCCCAGATCCGCGCTGTCTAACCCGCCAAGTGCACAGCAGGCTTGGTGCTGAGTGTGACGCTGATGTGGTTTCCGGATGTGATGTGGTCGTGGGGCTGGGCTGGTCTTCCGCCAGCAGCTTTCTGGGTATTCCCTGGCACCTGCCCAGTCTGCCCACCCCGTTTGTCTGCTGTTCCCCCAGTCGCAGTGGCCGGTAGGACAGAGGCCGAGGCCGCAGCTCCAGGCTCTCCTCTGTCCCACGAGGCAGACAACCCCCCACACACACACTTGTCCCCAGCTGTGGGTCGCTGTCGAGCCCAGGCTTCCGAGGGCTCATGCTGCTCCTCTGACGCCCTCCTCACCGCTGGCTGGCCCCAGGCCCTGAGGTTCCTGCAGGTTCCGGGGAGCCGCTGGGGGCGGGACAGAAAAGAGAAAGGTCAGTGCCAGCCGGTGGGGGAGGAGCGCTTTCCACACCCCAGGTCGTCCTGTGGGGCTTCTGCCTGCCCAGCTCCCACCTTACCCAGGGACTTTGGGCCTTTGCATAAAGTCCTTTTCCTCTGACCGGTTTGATCTAAAGTCTCTTGTTTCAGACTAGCTAGGGCCTTGGCGTGAGCCTCCCTCCCTCCTACTATTGTACTACATCTTGAGCTGATTTTCTCTCAGTAGCTCCATCCTGACACCCCTCTAGTCAGTCCAGATCCTCTGATTTGTCCGTTTGGGTTCAGCGCCCTGAGCGCCTGTGTATTCTGGAAATCAGTTTTTTTGGATGAATGGACTGCGAGGTTTTCCTCTGCTGGGAAGAAGCTCCTCGGGTCACTTTCTCTGCTCGTGTATTATGGGTTCTATGTAACAAAAGCCATTGCTACCCGAGTCTTGAAATGATTCTCCTGTTTGCTTACATAGATTTCAGACTTCGTGGTTTAGCGTTTAGATCTCTGATCCATTCAGAGATGATTTTCGTGTAAACGAAAAGATGTGTCCATCTTGTCTGGTTTTGAGGTACAGTGAAAGGGACAGATTTGGTTTCTGCACGTGTGCACCCCCTTTTGCCAGCAGCTTTCTCTGAAAGGGAAGTGAAAGCTAGTAGACATCTGAGAGCATTAATCAAAAGAAAGCTAGAGTGAAATCAAGAAAGAGGAAGCGGAGACACAGAGACCTGCATTTCCCTTCCTATTTTGTAGTGGGCTGTTTACGGTTTGGAAGAAATGTTGAACTTCTGATCTGGCCGAGATTTGTCATTTTAGGCTAACTCCGTAGAGCCATTCATCTGGCACCAAAAAAATAATCATTTGTGCAGATTATACTTTTCTATTCTCTGTCATTAGTCTTTAATTGTAAGAATGCCCCACCATCTGTTTTCTCTCATTATAGAAAATGAAAAATGAGGCCTAAGTTAAGGTTGCAGTCTCAAAATAAATCTGTCCTTTGTTAAAAACCTAGTTAGTGACGGAGCTGAGATTTTTTTCCCTCAAGTCTGTCTGACTGACATCATCTTGCAATGATTTCCCTGGTGGAGGTTATTTTCCATCCTCAATTTTTCCAAATTCTCTCCTTTTTTTCCCCTCGTCACAGTTGTTCTAGGCTTCCAGACACTTCATTCTTGTATTTATACAGGAAGGGCTTCAGGTTATCTGTGGGTGTGGAGGAGTGAGGTCTGAGGAAAATCCTACCCAAAGGTGATAGGATTCAAATTGGTAGAATTCCAGTTGTCTGCCAGTAAATGTGAGGGTGTTTTCCCATAGCTGTGACTCACTTCTTACATGTGCAAATATTTAAGTTGCAGGTGACATTTTCAAACTTCACAGCAAAAGGCAGCTCTGCCAGGTTTTCAGAAGGCAAAGTTCCCTGTTCTTAATGGTCTCGAATGTGTGCTTGTTTGGCAGTTAGATGCAAAACTAACATTCTGCTGATCGAAAACTGAAGAGAGAATATATTTCAAAGGAAACAAATGCAAAATTACATCAGGCAGCCTTGAGCAACAAGCTCCAGTGGATCAAGGTCTGTCACTTTGCTCAGTGAAAATAACTTTCCAATTAGAAGACCATTTTTTGAAGATGACGATAATAGGACTGCAATGAAGTGAAAATACATAAAGTACCAAAGTACATTGCATGTTGGATTCTCAGTTAATATTAACCTTTCCTGTTTATGAAGCTAACAACTGCAGTAATAATAATGTATGTGATATAAAATTTTAATATCGTCAAAATAGGAAGAGGGTGCTGGTCAAAGTCAGCTCGTGAGGATAGGACATTTGTGTTCCACAAGGGATCAAGAGTCACTGACCCCCACGGACTGCTGGCAGCACTCTGCCCTCATCCTCCCATATTTTCTCGAGTTTTTTTAGTCTCTAAATCGATCAGTTCCCTTTCAGTGTCATTTTCTTCTCTCACTCTTCCTTAATCCTTTTTGCTTTTTCCTTTCTGTGCTTTTCCCCCTTAGCCTTCCCTTTCTCTCTCTTCTTTAGGCTGGATAAAATACAGTGGTGCCTTGGTTTATGAACCTAATTTGTTTTCCATTTTGGGGGGAGTTAATTGCATTTGTCTTTGGGTGGGGAAGATAGCCATGATCCTGTTGGTCACCTGGTGTGCAGTTTGTAAGTGCAAGCAAAATTTTGCCAACACTTTTATTTGAAAGCCAAACTGTTTACAAACAGAAGTGTTCACAAACTGAGGTATTACTGTACTATTAAGTAGGTTATACCTGTACATGTTAATACATCCCTCCTCCTTTAATTCTGGTCATGACCCTTCTCGGCCACTCAATTTCAGGTACTGACCCTGCAGTTTTACAAGTGACTGGTTTCCCTCAAGACATTTGGCTAAAGCGAAGATTAATCTAATATTCTGAAGGCAGAGTACTCTACTAGCACTATGTATGTTAATAACTTGTCTAGTGAACCTATGTAGACGTGAAGTGTACATCCCAATGGAAATGAACTATTGCCGTAGTTTTCTATGGGGAAACTGTTACACCTAAGTTTCTAGTCACCTTTGTTCCTTTTCTCTCTGAATTCTCCCATCACCCCCAGGTTTCCAAGGTGCAGCCACTAGTCACAGGGGCTTCCAGCTCGGAGGGTGACAGACTCCACAGTGTAAAGGTAGAACAGGACCAGTGTGTGTACTTCCAAACACGCATGGGTCCCCCTGCTTGTCTATTCACTACGCTTTACCAAGACTTGTCTCTCATCACCTACTGTTGGCGAGCTTCTGTCACTATAAAAATACCCAAGAGATCAACTTCTACAGAGGAAAAGTTCATTTCTATTGACAGTTCAGAGAGTTCTGTCCATGGTCTGGCCCTGTTGTTTTACATCTATGGCCACGGAGTAGATCACACAGAGGATGCTTCCAGAGGAGGTTTGTTTGCCTGGTAGTGGCCTGGAAGCAAAAACAGAGGGAAGGGTATAGGGTTTTGATATCTTCTTTGAGGTCAGTTCTCCAATCTAGTGACCTGATGTCCTTCTTCTAGATACCATTTACTAAAGGCCCCTGTGTCCCAATACTGTCACATGCTGAGAACCAGCCTTCCATACGCAGGCATTGGGGGATATTCAAAATCCAAACTGCAGCACCTAAGGTGGCATATTCCGCAGATTTCTATGTAGAAAACTTTAATTACCTGTACAGTATTTTTATGAGTAACAACAACATTCCTCTGCATATGGTTGTTGTAAGGAGGGGCTTACAACATAGGCATAATTTAGCAAGGTGCCTGAAGAACATTAAGTGTTTGATAATCTTCTTTCTCCACACACCAAACACTGAGTCCTGGGAGAGTGACATTTTTTTCTCAGAAATTAATGTAACACAGTGACTCAGTGGGTCAGTAAGTAATGAGAGATAAAAGGGAATCAAGTTTCTTTTTCCTTTTTACCACTTGGAGACCCAGGGACTTTTGTTCTTTCCCTCCAAAGGGAGGGAAAATGGCACAGAAGAAGAAGAGGGTAAAAATGACAGAGAAATGTGGAGGCCAAGCTCAATAGTATGAGCCACAGTGCAAAGTGTGCTTTTCCTTTCTTAATTTTAAATTTGTATATAATTTGCAGACGCTATTTTAAATATTTTATATTTATCACTATTCATAAACGCCTTTATCGCAAGTGTTTGAGACACTTATGGCAGTGTTTCTTAGACGTTGAACTATAGATCACTGAAATTAGCATTGTTTCAATTCTTGTAAAAAAATCATATTGTGAAGACTTTTCATTGTTTTACTATATAAGAACTTCTAGCATTAAAACTCCAAATTTCATATTACTTTTGTACACTAAAGTTTCTATGCCACTGTTTAAAAGGAAAATAAAATTACACAGGGATGCTAACGACAGTCTTTAAAAAAAAATTAAGATAAAGTTTCACCTTCTCTCTTGGGACAAAGGAGTCTTGTTCTTAATTATGGATCAAGACCATTGGGATTAGAGGTCCCATAAAGTAGTCACTAGTCTGTAAATGAGTTCTAGTATATATAGTAGGTATTGTGAAACAGAAAATATTTAAAAGGAAATACGGTGTAGGGTAAATAACGAGGGGAAAAGAATGTGATAGTAATAAAAAAAGAAACAAAGCTTATGTATTCAGGGAGTGAGGGGCTGCACAGTGGGTGGGGGAATGGGAAAAAATGAGAATCAAGTCATGTCATTGTAGGAAAAGCTGTAGCCAATTGGCAATTTCGCAGGTGACCTGCTTAAGCAGAACTTCTGTTGAGTTCATTGTGTAGAACTCCTGAGCCTCCTTATCATCTGGATGTTCCCCAGACTTTGTTAATTTGTGTTGATCCTTAATAAAAGGGCTATTGGAAGATAGCTCAGGGGGCTTCAGTCCTCTGTGGCTGTTTTTTTCTGCTTAAACTTGTCCCTGAGTGCCTCTGTTTCCTTCCACGACCCCAGACCTTATGTCAGCACAAACTCTCAACTTTGAATGTGATGACGATGTGTATTCATAATGTACCAATAAAGATTTGAATTTTAAAACTCCATCACCACTCATACTATGTACAGAAACACTAATCTCAGAATAATAATGATACGTGTATTCTAATCTTCCCAGTCACCATTTAGGAAAGTCAGGAGTCAAAAAATTTTTTTAAATTTGCTTAAGTCACATGGCCAGTAAGGGAGAGCTGTGTAACATGCTGTATACTGGGCTACTGGAAACTGAGATTTTTTTAAATGCAATTTTTTGTCATATCCACTGACCTACAGCCCCTGAAAAGTAGGTTCCTGCAGGTGTGTGCTGTCGAAGATTAGCAGACAGATCCTGCGGGCTGACTGATATGTGGACCCTAAGCCAGGGAAGATGGGCAACAGAAGCACACTCAACACACTGGCGGCTGGTTTTTAAGAACAACAACCTATCAGGCATTCGGCATCTGAGTCTTTTGAAGTCTCAAGCACCAGTCATCTTCGTTTGTAAGTTGTCAGCAGGCTCAATGATCCTATTATTCAGCCTACAACCAAATCTTCAGTTTTATCTGATAGGGAAAAAGACTGAAACCAAAAACTAATTTACAGACAGGCCTATTGACAGTCACAGTCTCTTATTTAAGACTGAAATGAAATATCAGAGACCCATCGAGATCCAGACTTCCGAAATTAATAGGATGTAAACTGAAAAGCACAGACGTTCTGCTCTGTCGTCTGTCAACAAGAACTACTTTCCTTTCTGTTCTTTATGTCTCCGCTTCTCAAGGATTAGCTGAAGACGAGAGAAGGCAGTTTTAATTAAAAACAGATTAAGCAGATTCGTAGATGGCAAAATGGAGCAAGCAGGTCACTGATGCTTCACAAAGTTCGTTTTTCCTGACATTTGCTTAGAATTCTATGAATTATTACTGCTCTGTGACTAAACTATTTTTATTTATTTATTGTGTTTTTTTTTTAGTTTTTAGAGACAGGGGTTCACTTTGCAGTACAGGCTGGTCCTGAACTCAGCCTCGAAGTCAACAGTCCTCTTGCCTCCGTCTCCTGAGTGCTGAGGTTACAGGCGCGAGCCACCAGGTCCGGCATTGTTCTGTGTGGCTAATGGGGATCATACCAGGAATCTTGTGCTTGCAAAGCAGGTGCCAGAACCACTGAGCTAGACCCCCAGCCCCTCTTGTAGTTTTAATACATGTATCTGTAAACATATTTCATAGATCCACACTATAATTATAGCCCTTCAACTGATTTTAAAACTATTTTTAAAATGTCATGTTTAATGTCATGTAGACCTTGCTAGCACACTGCTACTAACCAAAGTCGGCAGTCTCACAGAACACTTATTATCCAATTAAGGGTAAATACAGTGGCTTTCAAGCAATAAGACAAGAGTGGGAGGGCAAGAGTCCGCTTCAGACGGCAGGCTTGCTGCTTATAAAAGAGTGAGAATATCACACTGGTTCTTCAAAAAAATATTTGTGAAGGAATATAAGTCTATTAAAAGATAGAATACAGCAGTTGCCCTGATGGCTTTCCTTGTAATGATATATTATGAATATGGTATGTAAATATTGAAGCTTTAGTGGCTTAAACAAACTGAATATTTGAAGAATAGAAAAAGTTAAAACTATTGGAAAAATAAGTTAAGGATACACAATTTATTGTTGGTTAATATTCTCTTTCTGTCTTTTACCATATATATATATATATATATATATATATATATATATATGTATATGGTAAATATATATATAATATATATTAAATATATCAAATACCATATATATATTAAATTTACCATAAATTTACCATATATATATGGTAAATTTATGGTAAATATATATATAGTAAATATATATATATATATATCCTTTTTTTGGTGCAATTTACCCAAGTCTACCAATTACCAGATGAATGCTTATGTTAGGGAAAGTATTCTGCTAGCACCTATAATGTCCTTCTCACTAAAGAGCTCATCACATTCTAGGGCTTAGGATATCAGGAAAAATAACACACCAAAAAATGAGCATCGAAGTTCAAAGCGGTGAGTGCGAGGTCACGTGGCAGCTCCTGCTGGATTTCTAGGGAGGCATGCTCATGGTGACACACTGTATGATCCAGAGGAGAATCTCGGAAGATTACAGAACTTGCTTTCTGTTCTCATTTTGACTTCATCTTACATTCCGATTCACATGAAAGAACAGTCTGCTTAGTGTGAGGTGAATTTGTCAATATCAGCCTTTGGCTCTGAGTTTTGCAGCTGTGTATACTCATGACCTGCGTCCACCAGGCTTTCCTGTGTCCCTACAGCGGCTCTTATGGTCCTTGCTAACACACGCTGTCTCCATTTTGTCCTCAGAAACAGCTCCTGGACGTTCTATAAATGAGACTGTAGAACACGACCTCTTTCGATTTGGGATTCTTTGGATCAGCAGCACATTTCTGAGATGCACCAAATGCGTTCCTCATCTGTCCTCCTCCAGCTTCTAGCTGGCCGTGGAGCGCCGAGTCTCACGTGGTTTAAAATTTAGTTTCCCTTTTTCTTTCTTTTCTATCACTCACTGGATAAAGTTCTCTAATTTTAAGGTCATATGTGATTGGTTAGACCCACCTGGACAACCTTCCTGTGTAGGTTCACCTGACCTCGGGGATGCTAGCTCATCACATTGCATTAATGGGGAGGAGGGAGTTGAGGTCCGAGGGTCTTTCCTGGTGCCATCAACCAAACATCAGCTGACATTATCTTGTCTGTTCATTTATTTAAATGCTGGGGAAAGGCTGGAAGAAGGAAGAGGACGCAGCCAGGACGGTACCGTGGCCGGAGCACAGCCAGCGTAGCTGACAGAAGCGCTCCCTCCGGGTGGGAGGGAGCCCACGAAACACTCGTGTGTCTGGCTGTCTGTAAGTTAATCTGAGAAGGATTCCAATTCGGTCAGAGGCCTCGGGGACACTTATTACAAAGTTCCAAGAGCACAGAAGAGTGACCACCAACAGGGGAGGAAAAGACCTGGGTTAAAATAAATGAGCTGTAAGGAAGAGGGACACAGTCAGAGTGCAGCTCCCCGGCGACCCGCTCAGCGTCAGGCAGATGCTGAGTAGAGATTTAACTGAAATTACAGTCTTTCAATCGGAAAAAATAGAGGAAGCGAAAAAAATCTATGTGATAGAATGCTACTAAAATCTGATCTATAATGTGAAATAAATTTTTCGGGCAAAATATATCATTTTAAAATATAAATAGAAACAGAATAAAACAACGGAAGCAGTAGATGATGAAGTAGGGCAGACAGATACTTGTTTTTCATTATTAAATTTATAGTGTTTGAAACTTGAAGCAACGTAAGTACATTACCTTGTAATAATACAAATTATATTAAAAATGCACAAACATTGTGCATTTTATGTGAGCCAAATGTTTAAATTAAAATCTAATCAAGCGCTCTAATATTTTACGGAATTGCATTAACTTAATCATTTTTATTTCCTTAATTTTCTTCTGTTATTAATGAAAAAAATGATTTAAAATAACCTCAGTGGAATCACATTATATTTCAGTCCTCTGCAATCACATCAGCAGGCAGCGAGCTCAGGCTGCCCGCAAAACGCAGCGTGGTTACCGCCCCTTCGGGCCAGAGGGAAACGCGTCATAAGGCGCTTCCGAGGGATGCACAGTCTGAACGCTGAAGGCTGGACTTCATCTTCCGCACCACAGTGAGAGGTAAAGGGGAGGCGGATTTCAAACAGGCCTTATGGGGTAAGTCAGGAGGAGTTTTCCACGCATAAGAGAACAGCACGTCTGGCCGCCGGCCGCCTGCTCCAATCGAGAGGATGAGAACGCCTCACATTTGGAAGCAGCAAGGACTGGGGATTTAGCTCAGTGATTCTGACACCTGCCTCACATTTGGAAGCAGCAGCCCCCAATTCTCCCCACACGCAGCTGATGCAGCCTCCGGGACCTGCTTCCAGTGGGGGACAATTCTGCTCACTCTGGCGGATCTTCCTGTGCACGCGGTTGTGCCCCGTACGGGCTCATTGGCTTTAGTGTATCTGCAGTCACAGACTAACCAAGGTCACTAAGTGAGGCCCGTCTCCTTTCATGCATCACGGCTTCTTTAATCTCAGCATACTTTACAGCCTTTTCCAAGCTCTCTTCATTCCTCAGGTTCACTTCGCATGCGCTCCTGGCACTTTGTATACACACTACTAAACTGCCCTAAGAAATCGCCATCTATTCTCCTGTTGCAGATCTCACAGACGATACTAACCTTCGTGCTTCTGCCATAAATAGATACAGGAAGCTGCAGATCAAATAACATGTAACAAATTTAAGGCACCCATACTCGGTTAATTTCAGGCCTATTTGGTGTTAGCTTCTGTGTGGGTGAGTGACATTGAACCTCTGACTTAAGAGGAAAGGGGGAGACGGAGGCATCACTACTGCCTCCCACGTCCTTGAACCTGGAGTCTGGAAGGCCTCGAGAGCCCAGATAGGGATCCTGGACCCACCAGAGGGAAAGCCAGCGGGGGCAGCTTTCTTGTTTTCATCAGTGCATATTGATTATACAGACCATGGACTTCAGGGGACATTTGCATGCACACGTGATACACTGAACTTCCCCCATGACTCTCCCTTATTCTTGCACCCCCCACACCTCTCCTGACCTCCAGTGGTTTTTCTTCTACTTGCACGCACGGTCCCTGCACACCAGCTTCCTCATGAGAGGAAAAATTCAACACTTTTCTTTCCGTGTCTGACTTGTGGCCCTCAACATAATCCCCAGATGCCTTCATTTTTGTGAAATGAAAGGATTCTATTCTTCATTATGGCTAGATAATGTTCCCTGATGTGTATATACCACATTTTGTTTATCCACACATCCACTGTCAGACACCTAGAGAAACTCCGCAACTGGACTATCAGGGATATTGCTGCCGTAAATGGGCCTGAAGTTGTGCTACAAGGTGCTGGCTTTGACTCACTCACTGGGGATGTGGTAGTTTTATTTTTAGGTTTGAGCAAACATCACACTGAATTCTACAATGTCTCTACTGGTCTACATTCCCCCTGGGGCATTGAAACCTTCTCTTTTCTCTACATCCTTTCCAGGATTGGTAGTTTCTTAAATAATTTTTGATGATAGCCATCTTGACTAGCATGAGATGGTTTTTTTCAATGTAGTTTTGATTTGCATTTCTCTGATGGCAAAAATATTGAAGCTTTTTTCATGTAATTTTGACCATTTTTATTCCTTTTGAGAAGTATCTGTCCAGTTCATTTGCCCATTTATTGACTGGATTACTTGTTGTTTTGGGCTGTTTGTTTTTGAATTCTTCATATAGCCTGAATATTAAGCCTTCAGCGGAAGAATAACTGGCAAAGACTTTCTCCCATGATGCCTCCTGGGGAGCGCCCTCTCAAAGATGGAGCCTGATCACCATTTCAGACAAAAACCTTCCTCCATTTAGAAAGAAAAAGAAAAAATCCACTCTATGTCCTGCTAGTTTCTTACCTTTTCCCTAGATTCTACTAAATTCTCAATTCCCCAAACCTCTCACTTTTCTACTCGTATGACATTTCAACTTATATTGTCAGGAGTCTCGCAGAGATTGCTCGCTGTGGGCAACACCCATATTTTCACCCCCAATTGATAGCTCAGGAGAACAAATTTTATTTAAAGGTTCATCAGACTGAATCCAGCATTTGGTGTTATTCCACAGTAGCAGTGCTTAAATGACTTTACTATTTTACTTTACATTTGGATGTGATTTGTGCCCCGGACTCCATGTGTTGGAGGACTGGTCCTCTGGGTGGTAGCACTGAGATTGTGAGGTGCCTAAGAGGTGGAGCCCAGTTAGGATGTCCTTAGATGGAGGCAGGGCTCCAGAAGGCAGTGGACATCTCCTGTGAGACCCTATGGAAGTTCTGACCAAAAGTCTGTTACAGAAGCCTGGATGAGGCTCCCTCCCAAGTCTCTGCAGCTTCCTGTGCAGGACACAGCCCCTCGCCTCCACTTACACAGTCAACAGCCCCACAGCTGTCAGCAGAACTGAGTCAGTGCAGCTGCTGTGACTTTGAGCTTCTCACCCTGGAAGCAAAATGGACCTCTCTTCACTGTAAAGCTGGTGTATCTCATTTCACTGCAATAATGAAAAGCTGTCTACTGCGCTTAATGTAGAGATGAGGCATCTGCGTGCTTTGTTCTGTTTGCTCTGATTCCATCATTAAATGGTGTGAGATGACACAGCCCTACTGGGAAGGATCTCATTCTCCTGTCTTACCCACTCCTGTTATAAAGCAGGAATAGAATAGATTCTTTTTGTCATTAAATTTATTGGTCATTACAATTTGTCATTACAATTTATTGTCATTACAGTTTACATACACATGATGACTACATTCATCATATGGAATTTGTAACAGATGCTGATGGGGCTGTGGGAAGAAATGAACCCTTCTCCTCCCTGGGGGAGGGAGCATAGACTGCTGCAACTGCTATGGAAGTCTGTATGGAGATTCCTCAAAAAAACTAGGACGAGAGGTTCCACTGACTCTGCTATTCCACTTCTTGATATATTTCCAAAGGAATTAAAAACTTCCTACCATAGTGATATACCCACATTCACACTGATAGCACCACATTTGTAATAGCTAAATCTTGGAGACAGCCCAAAGACCCATAAATTGATGAATAGACAAACAAGATGTGGAATATTTATATAGTGGAATATTGCTGTGCAATAAGAAGGGTAAACTTGAGACATCTCTAGGTAAACAGAGGCACCTTGAGACCATATTAAGTGAATTAAATCAGATACATATGTGTAAATATTTAATTGTTTCTCCAATGTGAGAAAGTGAACTAAAATGTATAGTGGATGTTGTGAAATCGGAAGAAAAAGCTCGAATTGAAAGGAGTGCAAGGGAGTAAAGAGAAGGAGAGGAAGGGACAAGAGCAGAACCTTCAAAATTATCATGACAAAATTTCTTGGTACACAAGTTGAAGTTGAGTTTTTAAATTATTGTGTTTTAAATATACTTAGAAATGAAAAACGTTTATAAAATATGAGAAATGCCTCTGGAGTTTATTTATTTGCCAAAAAATAAACACTTATTTTCCTTGGACAGAATGTTCTCCCAACTGAAGTTTATTGAAAAAATTTTCTGTAGCTCACTGGAATAAAAGCAAAATTTACTCATCTGTCCCATTCTGACACAAAAAGGAGCATGAATACTTGTATAAAATGAATACAAATGGGGCCGGGGATTTAGTTCAGTGGTTCCAGCACCTGTCTTGAAAGCAGAAGGACCTAGGTTCAACTTCCCGGTAACCAAATACAATACTGGACATGGAGACTCACGCCCAGCAGCAACCAGTACCACATACCACAGTGCCGGGTGTGGTGGCTCACACCTGTAATCCCAGCACTCGGGAGGCAGAGGCAGGAGGATTGCTGTGATGTGAGTTGGAGGCTGAGCTCAGGGTCCGCCTGAACCACAAAGCAAGACCCTGTCTCAAAAAAAAAAAAAAAAAAAAAAAAAAAAAAAAAAAAAAAAAAAAAAAAAAAAAGTAAAAAGAGTGCAAATGAAGAAAAAAAGAAAGAAACTGAGTGCCTTGCTTCGTCTCTGTCATTAAATATAATAACACTAGAAAATGCTAGAGTCCTCGCTAAAGAAACAAGACCTCATTTATCAACTTAATTTAAATGTTATTCCACACACCTGCAGCATCACTGCCTTCATCTGAAAGCAATAAAGAGGACTTAGATTGGGAAGAACAAGATCTCTAACATTTCAGCCTGATATGCACCACAGGTCTTAAACACTCCTAGTGTGTGGAAGCTCAGGAGATGTCCTTGGACACTCAGCTCCTCACCACAGCCATGCCAGAGCTGTGGGGACTTGAGTGGGCATGGGGCACACAACTCTGTAAATCCCAGGGAACTGCGGAGTGCAGAGGGCGGGACAGGATGGAGACTGTGGCAAGTCTTGAGAAGTGAGAAAGAGGAGCACAGAAGAGTCGCAGACTCTGCTTGAAGACTCCTGAGGCTGACTGTGGCTGAGGATGAAAATTAACAGCCGATGTAAGGTACCTTTCATAGTAGAAAGAGAAGCGCCTGAAATAGAAGAGCCTATGATAAAAGACACTAGATGACTACGTACAGACATAGGCACTGTATGAACTTATTGATAGGAATTTCTAGACTAGGGAAGAATTGATCAAAAAATACAATATTTTCTTTTTTAAAAATAGTACAGTTAAAAAAAATCATTGCTATTAATTCCCTCAGAATACTTCTCTTCACTTCAAATGCACATATCCCATCGTTCTTGTCACTTTCTGAAGCAGCTCTGGAAGCCTCTTTCATCAGCGTCCTTAACAAGTGTAATTAATGATGTCGAGCATTTCTTCATATACTTCTTAGCTGCTCTTACTTCTTCCTCTGAAAAGTATCTATTCATTTCAGATGTCCATTTTTGAACTGGGTCTTTAAATTTGAGTGGGCTGGTTCTTTTAAGCTCTTTATATGTTCTAGATAGTTGCCCTTTGTCTGAGGAACAGCTGGTAAAGATTCTTTCCCATATTGTTTGTTGCCTTTTTGCTCTGTTGGTGGTTTCCTTTGCTGTGAAAAAGCTTTTTAAAAGAATGAGGTCCCATTTGTTGATTTCTTCTGCCAGTTCTTGTGCTATAGAAGTTTTGTTCAAGAAGACTTTCCCTAAGCCAATGTTTTACCTAACCTGTTTTGCAGCAGATTCAGAGTGTCTGTTTTAATATTTAGGTCTCTTATCCACTTTGATTTTAGCTTGGTACATGGTGAAAGAGCTAGGTCTAGTTTTAGTCTTTGGCAGGTTGTAGCCCAGTTTATCCAGCACCATTTGTTAAAGAGGCTATCTTTCCTCCATTGAAGGTTTTGGTTTCTTGGTCAAAGATGAGGTGGCTCAGTGTATCTGGAGTAGTTTCTGGATCTTCTAATCTACTCCACTGATCCTCAGGTCTGTTACTTTGCCAGTACCATGCAGTTTTTATCATGGTGGCTTTAAGATATAGTTTCAGGTTTGGGGTTGTAATACCCCCCACATGTCCCTGCTGCTTAGAATTGCTTTTGCTATTCTAAGTCTTTTGTGGTTCCAGATGAAAGTTTGGATTTTTTTTTCTCTATATATCTGTGAAATATGGTGTTGGGATTTGAATCGGCATTGCGTTGAATCTGTGATAGTAGTTTGGGGAGTATAGCCATTTTGATGATATTGGTTCTTCCTACCCAGGAGCAAGGTATGTCTTTCCATTTTTTGATATCATCTTCTATCTCCTTTTTCAGAGTGCTATAGTTTTTAGAGTAGAGGTCTTTCACCTCCTTTGTTAGATTGATTCCTAGATATTTTATTTTTTTGGGTGCTATTGTGAAAGGGACTGACTTCCCAATTTCTATCTCAGTGGGTCTACTGTTTGTGCCTACAAAGGCTATTGATTTTTGAACATTGACCTTGTATCCAGTTACACAACTAAATTTGGCAATTAGGTTCAGTAGTTTTTAATTGAGTTTTTAGGATCCTCTAGATAGAGTATCATGTCATCAGCAAATAACGACAATTTAACTTCTTCCTTTCCTATCTTTATTACCTTTATTTCTTTCTCTTGCCTAATTGTTGTAGCTAATATTTCCAGAACTATATTGAACAGAAGTGGTGAGAGAGGACATCCTTGTCTTGCTCCTGATCTTAGTGTGAAAGTTTTCAGTTTTTGACCATTTAGTATGATGCTGGCTGATGGTTTCTCATAGATAGCTTTTATTAGTTTGAGATAGACCATCTATTCCAATCTTCTGTAGTGTTTTGAACATAAATGGGTGCTGTATTTTGTCAAATGCTTTTTCTGAATCAATTGAGATGATCATATGGATTTTGTCCTTGAGTCTGTTAATATAGTGTATAACATTTATTGACTTATGTGTGTTGAACCATCCTTGCATCCCTGGGATGAATCCAAGTTGGTCAGTGTGTATAATATTTTTGATAATTCTCTGTATTTTGTTTGCCAGTATCTTACTGAGGATTTTTGCATGGATGTTCCTTAGGGATATTGGCCTGTAGTTCTCTTTTTTGGTTGGGTCTTTCTCTGTTTTTGGAATGTTCAACATCATTAGTCATTCGAGAGGTGCAGATGAAAATAGCACTGAGATTTTATCTCATTCCATAAAGAATGGCTGCCATGTCAGAATTAGCCAGCAAAAAATGTTGACGAGGCTGTGGAGAAAAGAGAACTCTTCTCCACTGCTGGTGGGAATGTAGACTCGTACTGTAAAGATCAATGTGGAGATTCCTCAAAAAACTAGGCTTGGAGGTCCCATTTGACCCAGCCATCACTCTGCTAGGCATATGCACAAAGGAATTAAAGGAGTCATTGCACAGCGACATATGTGCACCCATGTTTATAGCAGCTCAGTTTGTGATTGCTAAATCTTGGAAACAACCCAAATGCCCATCAACTGGAGACTGGATAAAAATGATATGGTTCTTATAGAATGGAGTATTACTCTGTCATTAAAAATGATAAGACTGAGTCATTCATACTCTAATAGATGTACCTTGAGGATGTCCTCATAAGTAAAATAAACAGGTCACAATTGTGTAAATATCGTATCTTTTCCCTGGTATGAGAAAATGAAGTTGTAAATGAGTTGTAGTATGCATAATTGATATTGTGAAGTAGAAAATATTTAAAAGGAAAGAGTGTAAGGGTAAATAATGAGGGAAAAATGAATGTGGTAATAATAAAGAAAATAGAAAACTAAGATTGTGTATATAGGGGGTGGAGGCAGGCAAGGCAGGGGGGAAAGTGGAAAAAATGAGAATCAAGTCATGTCATATTCTGGTACAAACTTTTTTTTTTTTTTTTTTTTTTTTTCTGAGACAGGGTCTCACTTTGTAGTTCCAGCTGGCCCTGCACTCACCTTCCAACTCACATCACAGCAATCCTCCTGCCTCTGCCTCCTGAGTGCTGGGATTACAGGCGTGAGCCACCACACCCGGCGCTGTGGTATGTGGTACTGATTGCTGCTGGGCGTGAATCTCCAGGCCCAGTACTATTATGTGGTTACCGGGGATCGAACCCGGGCCCTTGCACTTTCAAAATAGGTGTCGGAACCACTGAGCTAAATCCCCAGCCCTCTGGTACAAATTCTTAATGTTGAATGTGATTATGATGTGTATTCATAATGTACCAATACATATAATTAAAAAAATAAAAAATGTAATTAAAAATACAGTGAATGTTGTTGCCAAGTGCTATCTGACAATAACCACAGGTCAACCTCTCTCATCATTCCCTAATTGCTAAAAGTAAATCCTGGAGTAGATACTGTACATTAAAGTGACCGGTTATTACTGAAGTGATCACTGAAGAGAGACTTCATCTTTTATAGATACTTGTGGAAGTATTAGGGAAGCAAATAAAGTGCTATTTGGAGATGGGTGAAGGGAAGTGGTTAGGAATTTAAGAAGCAGCTCAGTTGTCCATGAGCTGAGCATGGCTGGTTTTGGTGCGGGATGTGTGAGAACTCACTGTCCCCTTCCAATGTGAGTGTTTAATGTTTTCAGTGATGAAAAAGAACTAACTTAGAAAAGACAACAAATAAATCTATCTCTGTCCTAACTGAAAAATATTGAAAAACCAAAGTTTTAAGGAGTCTCTTTGAGGTATAAAATAAAAGAGAAAAAGTAAATGTTGTCTTTCTTACCAAGTTGAGAACTCCAGGAGGATTTCCTTTAGAAGGTCAATTTTTCCATTTTTGAAGATTCTGAATCTTAAAAACCACCCAGAGAGCAAGGATGGGCTGGGTTTCCATCTCACTGTCATCAAGAGACAGTTATTGAGGAGGAGTGTAAAAAGGCATATTCTACAATCTGGAACACTAACAGAAGT
>PVIR01001450.1:74319-123689 GCA_004026965.1 Petromus typicus | reverse complement strand
AATCCTCCTGCCTCTGCCTCCCGAGTGCTGGGATTACAGGGGTGAGCCACCACGCCCGGCACTGTGGTATGTGGTACTGGTTGCTGCTGGGTGTGGGTCTCCACACCCAGTATTGTTATGTGGTTACTGGGGAATCAAACCCGGGCCCTTGCGCTTGCAAGACAGGCGCTGGAACCACTGAGCTAACTCCCCGGCCCCTCTTTTTTTTTTTTTTTTTTTTGAGACAAGGTCTCACTGTGTAGTTCAGGCTGGCCCTGAGCTCATTATGTAGCCCAGGCAAGCTTCAGACACAGCAATCCTCCTGCCTCTGCCTCCTGAGTGCTGGGATTACAGGCGTGAGCTACCACACTCCACAGTGTGGTATGTGGTAGTGATGGCTGGTGGGCGTGACTTATCACACCCGACATTGTTGTATATTGTTACTAGGGATGAACTTGGGACCTTGAACTTGCCAGGCAGGCGCTGGAACCACTGAGCTAAGTCTCCAGCCCCATTTCTTCCTTTATCTTCTCACTTAAAGAAGCATTTTCTAGTTTTTCTTTTTGGGGACAAATACAAATTACCACCATCACTAATATTGTGTTTTGGAATCATTATTAAATAAAGTAGTTTACTTGACTGAAAGAACTGCAGATAGCATGAAAGTCCATCTCATAAGTGCAATAACTAAGTGGTTAATGAGAAGCTAAGGGTGGACGCCCTGGACAGAGGGTGGTTCGGCCCCTCGCAGCTCAGAGCCAGACAACACAAGGTTTCGAGCTACTCACAATGACGCACATGTTCTAACTTAACCATTGTTTAGTTTTGTAATTTTCCACTTACCATTTTCAAACTGTGACTGCGCACAGGTCACTGGGACCATCTGTAGCACAATCACAAAGGAGGGAGACCAAGGCCCTTAATTTCATTGTCTCAACAACCTGGGCAAAGTCAAAAAGGCAACTGTCCGAGATCATACCTCTAACACGCCATGGCTCTGGAACCTAGTATGCTACGTTCTTGTTATTGTTTAGATCTAAAATCTTCCCCCAATTTTCACATTTTCGGAGGCAAGGATTCTGGAAAAGGACTGGCTAATGGAGGTGTTGTATCTCGCAGACGCCGCCACTGCTGAGTTCTACAGCTGAGATGCCGGCAGTGGCGGGGCTCAGGCGCGTCACCGGGAGTGCGTCCGGGAGGGTGGCCCCCCAGCTCCTCCGCTCCCTGCTTCCCGGCCACCGTGGCTTTCCTCTCCAGACTCTTCTTCCGCGTCCCTCCTGCCTCGGAGCCTGCCAAACCTGAACTGAAACCACCAGTCGAAATAAACCTCTCTTCCTTCAGATTGCGAGTACCCACAGGAGTGTCCGAGTGACCAGGAATGGACTAAGACAGACCCCAGGCGGGCTTTCCGGCCACTGATGTCTCTTGCTCTGTACCTGCAGAAGAAGCAAGCAGACTGCGAGGGTCAGTCCAGCCTGCTGGCCTGGTCTGCGGCCTCTCAAGACTGCAGAGACGGCCGGCCCCGACGCGTGCCCCAGGGCGCGTCCGACAGCGCACGCTCCTCCCTGAACCACAGGGGCTGGAGCCCCGGGAGGGCAGCCTCGCACCCTAGGCCGGTGGGCAATGACGACTTGACGAGATGAGCGGAGTGGAAGGCTGACTCGTCCTGCTGCTCATCTTTGCCGCCTCTGCTGCCGACCGTATACACACCACTTTAAAGCTGGTGCTCTAGGCTTCCGGGCTTTTCACTTTATAGAATATTTAAGACTCTCGCGTAGTTGTCAATGCTTTGTTTTACCAAGCAAGTATGCAAACCACTCCTCATATTATCCCTGTGATATTCTAAAACAGCTCATTTTAAGTGCAAAAAAAAAAAAAAAATGTCGAAAGACATTCACTCATTATAAACCCCAGGCTTTCTTGAGAAAGATACGTGGCGTGTTTTCATTGACATCTGCATATACTTTGGAACAAACTGAATAAAAATATCATTCCCTGCCTGTGTGAGTCTTTGGCCGAGCAGGAAGAGCCCGGTTTAGGGCGGAAGGCCTTAGACCGAGGGTCCATCCTCGACCGCAGCACTAAGGCCCATCTCTGGTGCTCGGGGTCCTGGTCAGGTCCTAGCGAGGGGACCCGCGACCTCACAGCTTCCCCTCAGAGGAGGAGAGCTTTGTTTCAGCTTGTGTGTTTTGCAGGTTTTACAACGCAGTCTCCTGGCTCCAGGGCCAGAGTGGGATAGAGGAAGGGTCTGAGCTGAAAAAAGCTGCTTCCATCCTGGCCGCTGGGAAGCAGAGAGCAGAGAAGTGAACCAGGTTAGGGAGATAAATGCTTCCGGGTCACGGAAATAAATGCTCCTGGGTCACAGCCTTCTCCTCAGTAGGTCAGCTCTCGTGCTGCCCTAACTCAATCACCTTCCACACGCATGAGGCTTTGGAGGCCATTTTAGATCTAAACGATAATAGTTAGCTTCCTCTGCGGCATTAATGTTCAGTTTAGAAGAAGTCATGAGGATTAAATGAAACAATGAGTAAGAAACAGATGAGTAAACAATAGTTTTTTCATCTTTAAAGAAGAAAATTTGCTCTGACGGGCACATCCTTCTCAGGTTTCTATGATTTCCAAAAAAAAAATACAGCCCAACCCTGCAGGCTGTGCTACAAAGCGTATGTCTCAGAGAGAAAAGAAAGCTCTGTTTTCTAATTTTAAAAAGTCTCTATTGGGAAAAGACCAGGGACATATCAGATATGGGGCAACCTTCGCAGTTGGCTCCCATTCCCCTCCCGGCCTTCACTTGACCATAACCATACACGGATCAAGGCAGCAAACGCAGCAAACGCTATCATGCTGTGGTCTGGGCCTCAGAGATAGCCTGGAGCTTCCCCTCAGGAAACTGAGACGGAGGCCAGGAAATAAAAATAAGGACGTGGAAAGATAAACAAGGAACGATTTCAACCCAGACCACAGCTTCCAGCTTCCAGCTCAGGGAGGTCCTGTTCTACTTCTGCCACTCTCTGTCGTGGGATGTGACATGTTCATGTGCCTCTGATCTCAGGGGAATGCAGGGAAGAAGGTGAGCACTGGCGAGTGGTGTGTGTGGTACCAACGCACATATGTGTGTGAGGGGCAGTGTGATGTTTTAGTTTCTCTTCTTCTGTGCATTCACTTTTGCCTCCCAGGATCTTGTCCACTTGAGATTTGCCAGAAGCAACCAACCCATACTCTTGCAGGTTGTCACCAGAGAAGTCACCTTTGACTTGGGCTCACTTATTCTCCCTACCCTGCAGACTGGCTTGCACATGAGATGAATGAGGTTGGGGAGAAGTGAGGCAGGAAAGAGTTTGTGCAAAGCACCAAGAATGATTTAAAGCCATACAGCTCACTGCACTGAGCACCAGGATGGACGCACCAGGATCCATTTAAGTATAAATGATTCAAACTAAGCATTTTTTATGGCAGAGTAATACTCCATTGTGTAGAAGAACCACAACTTTTTTATCCAGTCTCCAGTTGATGGACATTTGGGTTGTTTCCAAGATGCAGCAATCACAAACTGAGCTGCTATAAACATAGGTGAAAATATGTCACTGTGATATGAATCTTTTAATTCTTGTGTGTATATACCTAGTAGAATGATGACTGGCTCAAATGGGACCTCTAATCCTAGCTTTTTGAGGAATCTACAACCTGATCTCCACAGGGGTTGTACGAGTCTACATTCCCACCAACAGTGGAGAAGGGTTCCTTCTTCTCCGCAGCCTTGCCAACATTTGTTGCTGGCTAATTCTGAAATGGCAGCCATTCTTTGTGGAATGAGATGAAATCTTAGTGTTGTTTTTATTTGCAACTCTCGAATGACTAGTGATGTTGAATATTTCTTCATATGCTTCTGCTTTTATTTCTTACTCTGAAAAGTATCTGTTCATTTCAGATGCCCATTTTTGAATTGGGTCTTTAAATTTGGCTGGATTGGTTTTTTAAGGCCGTTTATATATTCTAGATAGTATCCCTTTGTTTGAGAGGTGGCTGGTAAAGGTTCTTTCCCATATTGTTGGTTGCTTTTTCGCTTTGCTGGTGGTTTCTTTTGCTGTGCAGAAACCTCTCAACAAGATGAGATCCCATTTATCGATTTCTTCTACCAGTTCTTGTGCTATGGAGGATTTGTTCATGAAATCTTTCCCCAAACCAATGCCTTCAAGAGTTTTACCTAACCTGTTTTGTAGCAGGTTTAGTGTGTCTGTTGTAATATTTAGGTCCCTAATCCACTTTGATTTTATTTTAGTACACAGTGAAAGAGCTAGGTCTAGCTTTAGTCTTTGGCAGGTTAAAGTCCAGTTTTTCCAGCACCATTTGTTAAAGAGTCTATCCTTCCTCCACTGAGGGTGTTTAGCTCCTTTGTCAAAAATGAGACAGCTTAGTGTGTCTGGAGTTGTTTCTGGATCTTCTAATCTGCTCCACTGGTCCTCAGGTCTGTTGCTTTGCCAGTACCATGTGGTTTTTATCACAGTGGCTTTGCAGTACAGTTTCAAGTTGGGGATCGTAATACCCCCCATCATGTCCTATTGCTTAGAATTGCTTTTGTTATTCTAGGTCTTTTGTGATTCCAGATGAATTTCTGAATTATTTTCTCTAGATCTGTGAAATATGCCATTGGGAGTTCAATTGGGATTGCGTTGAATGTGTATAATAGTAGTGGGAGTATAGCCATTAAGACTGACTTTTAAAAATAGTGCAGGTCTCAGCAGGAAACGTGCTGGAAGTGGAAGAATGGAGTTTGGTAGGATCTGCTCTGTGCTTGATCACCTTGCTGCCAAGGTGGGGACACCTCCTTCTAGAAAGGATGGCAGGTCCGGGACAGGCCGCACTTCAGTGAGAAATCATCTGCCCGGACAAAGAGGGCTCTGCCAAGACCTGTTGGGGCTGGCTCGTGGCACAAAATCTCCTCTGGGTGGATATTGGTTATGTAAGGAGCAGATAGTTCTCTGCATGACTCTGTAGGTTTCCTGCAAGTTCTAGACTGAGGGAAAAAAGTGTATATTATACGTCCATCCATGCACCTGGGGATCATTTCTTAGGCATTATAGTTGGCCAGAGAAATAGAATCAATAGGACAGATACACAGATGGATATTTATTTGTTGTAAGAAATTGGCTCACATAGGTATGGCAGCCGAGAGTCCTTCTAGGAACCTCCAAAAATCGGAGGTGTAGCTCAGCTCAAATCTCCTGGCCTGAGAGCTAAAGAGCTGAGATACAGGTTTTGGTCAAATCCATCTGAGGGCAGGATGGGATCAAAGTGCCAGCTCCAGCCATCAGGCAGAGGAAGTGACTTCTGTCTTCTATTCTACCCAGGCCTCCGATGGACTGGACGAGGCCCCCACGTTAGGGAAGGCCCTCTGCTTGACTCCACCTTCTCGTTCAAGTGGTAACCACAGACCATCAGAGCAGGAAAGGGATCTGAGGATGGGATGAAAGGGGAATAAAAGAGAGAATGTGGCGAAAACCTGATATATACCGAGAGAAGCGCCGCACTGAAACCCACTCATCGGTATGATTAATATATGTGAATAATTATATTAATAGGTGAGAAAACAAAGAGATGGATTGGTTTGAAATATTACTTCCACAAGCACTCTCACAAAATGATTATTAATCAAATATCTGGGCACCCTGTGACCCAGTCAACTTGCCACGTAATGTTAACTCCCACAAGCAAGCCTCCATCTGTGAGGGAGCCCTGGGAAACAGTGCCGTACGACAGAGTCTCTGTGTGAGTCTCACACGGGGGTCCGGTGCGCTTGATGCTACTTCCTTTGTGCAGTGCTGCTTTGTCCTTCTCCACTCCCAAGGCACGTGTGATTCCCTGGCTGCTCCTAGCAGCCTCCTGCTAGCCTCTAACAGTAACCGGAGACACAAAGCAATGGTGTGTGAGAAGGACGTGAGCAGAGTCACCTGGATGCCAAGCACCTTCTCCTGCCCCTCTCTCTTTTCTTTCCTTCCCAGTCCCTGGTCATAAAAAGGCCAAAGCGCTCACACAACAGCAGTAGCTAATTGTTTAAGGGACTTGCTGCGTCTCCTACAAAATCCCTTCCTGTGTGAACTAGATTTTCAGTCTGACAAAGATGAGAGTTATGAGAACAGGAGGCACAAATCCCATAAGTGGGTCATCAGGTGTTTGGTCCCAAATTCATGTTCTCGACTTATCAGGAACACTGCACTATATAATGGTCATTGATGGAGAATATGTGCTATGATTGGAGCGATCATGATCTCTTGTTTGAAGGTATTATAGTATTTCTAGGTGATGATGCCTATAAAAAACCTCCTCCTATCTCCGTGAAGTGTGACGGTGATGATGTGTTAAGGCAGTGCACTCCATGGTAATTTGCGTGCTACATCTCCCCTTTATTTTAAGCGTGCACCTTAGTCCTGTGTGATGCTGCAAACTAACTCATGACGTGACTTATGTGCATTGGAAGCCCTCAGAATGGCACTAACAGACCCCTAACAGGCAGGAGAGGCAAACCCAAATGTGTACTCTCTATCCCATCCAAGATGAATTTTTATTCCTTCTGTGGCAGAAGAAATCCCATGTGGTCAGGTTTCTCAAGCTAGCTGATGTTCCTCCTTGGGAGAGGATGCCATATTGGAACCACGTGAGAGAGTACTCGTCTGACCTGTGTTGTTAGCATACACGTGGGTGGTGGAAATAAATACATTAGCATTGGAAAGGAAGTCCATGCTACTGAGTCTGTTCCCTGTGACCACAGCCACTCGATTTATGTTCCAAGGTGCCAGCACTGGGATGGTCAGTGGAAAAGTGGACTGGCCAGTGGAACAGTGAGCCATTCTGTCTGATTGTTTGGTACCTCATGCTTCTGACCCTGCTCTTTGGGGGTATTTATAAGAGGTCCTGTATATAATGTTCCTATCTTATGGATTCCCAATTGCTTCTCTGTATCTTGAAATTTGATGGGTCTGATAGAATCCAATTTATGATAGAATGTCTGCCCAAAATGGTCTTTTGATATCCCATAATCAGGTGTACCTGTTTTTCTAAGTATCAGTAGCCTAAGTTCTTTTCAAATGGTATATACCTCTCTAATGCAGAAGGCGTGTGACTTTACTTCAAAATTCTATGAGTTTATATTGTGCTATGTGCATTGTGGCTTCCTGTGACTCCACAGAGCACGCCCTCCCACTGTCAACGCCTCTAGTGTGACAGCAGCCGCTGGGTTAGGTGGTCTGGTTTTCACGTCTGCTTGTACTCCAACAGAAGCTTCTAGAGCACCCTTTCCAATGCCGGACTCCATTCAAAGGTAGACACTGTCCATGCAAATGGCCAGAGAAATATGAAATCTGCCAGTTCCTGGATACAAGCATTGTGAGCCCCTCTGTGTGGTGGAAGGTATGAATTAAAATGTGTCATTATCTTTGGAAGGATGATTCCAGCCCCTCTCACATCACTAAACGTGGCAATAGTTCTTGAATGTGGTAAGAATCTCAGTACTGATAGGCCTCACCGCCTACTCTGTAAAGTGATGCATCTTGTACAGGACTCCAGTGCGTTTGGCCCTTCCTGTTGCTTCCTCAGATGGCCCCATCTGTATCATGAATAAATGTGGTGTGGTTTGGAGTGACCAGTCTACATCCCTTCAGGTTACAGAATAGATGGTGGGAGGACATAGCCCTGGGGCAATATAGCAAATACACATTTTTTTCTTTTCCCTACAAACACAGACTGCTTCTTGTTCTCCTTCCCCTGGCAAATATTCCACATTTGGCATAGAAGCTGCAATTAGGGTTGTTGCAGTGATACTGTTTGTGTATTTTGCCTTCTCTGTACTACACTGTACATCCTTTAGGATCCTTCTAGTCTTTGGAGGATTCAAACTGACGAGATAAACAGAAACTCCACCTCTACATCCACTATGTTTTAAAGTATTGCATTCGTCTTTTCCTTTCACTTTCAAATGCAATATGGCTTTTGATTTACTACTTTGGTATAAAGAGGGAAGTTGGAGAAAGACAAATTTTACAAGTTTACATTTGGCCATCTTCCTTTTAATATCTCTTACCTCACAATCTAAAACACCTGTGACGCATCTGCCACCTACCAAGCACGTGCTTTTCAGTTTTCATTCAGAGGCTGAGGGAATTGTCATGTGGGTCTGCAGACCTACAGGACACATTGGGGCAGTTGCACCTAATGAGTACACAAGGTCTCCTACGCTTGCGGCTAGACCATGATGACTATCTTGGTCCCAAATATCAATGTCAAATTGGGAACTCCATCTAACCAGCCCACAAAACACGCGTGTCATTCACTTCCCTCTGCACATGGTTACCTAGTTAATGGCTGGGAAACTCTGGGGAAAACAACAGGGCAGTCATTACCATGACTCATTCTGTAGTAGCGGAAGTCTTTCCACCTGGAAATCCTCTCTTTCCTACTGTCACTATGCTCTGAATCTGAAAACTGACTAGTATCTGGAAGTGGAGATCGTACAGCTTGATGATGACGTGGGGTAGCTATCTTGGCCTCTTTTTCTTTGATTATATGTAGGATTAAATAAAGCTCTTATTACAATCCACTTATCTTGTCCCCACGGTTACCGTTTTCCTGATCATCTCCATGGATCTGAGCTGCCGAAGGCCCCCGGGCTGCCCTCCAACCTTGTTGCTCAGGACAGTCCTGACGCCGAGGGTAGGTGAGATGTAGTCATCCTGTTTCTAGCAGACCTGCGGGCATGATCAGTTCACTATCTCCTGAGATAGTTTATTCCATCGTTAAGCATCTAATTTGCAGAAATACCTCTTCATATTCCAGAAATGAGATTCCTGGAGTTTACATCCACGCACCTCACTTTTAGATATTTTCAGGTAGCCACCATGCAACGCTTCTGCTTTAGTTCCTTACAGCGACTCCTTTCCTGGCTTTCAGACTAATTTCAGTAGAGATAGGCCTCTCTATTCACTAACAGGTCAGAATTCTACATGCAGATTGTATGGAAGGGAGAGAGAATCCATGTGCTCCGCTGAGCAACACATCATAAAATAATAGTGAAAAGCAGAGAGACAGCATGTATGAAGTGCTTACCATGTGCCAGGCCTTGTACAAACACTCTATTGACATTATTCTCAAAACAAGCATTCGTTTATGCAAGAAATATTTATTAAGTACCTAATCATTCTAGAAACTAGGAATACAGCAGTAAAGAATACAAAAAACCCTGCCCTTAGAGAGCTTACATTCTAGAGGTGGGAAACAGGCAATAAATACGATAACAGAGTACACTGATGACATCTGGAGTGCTGAGTGTTACGGGAAACTATGCAGTGCAGAAGAAAAGCAGGGCATGGTGAGTGATTTCCAAGTGTAGATACTGTGTTCCAGGGAAAGTCTCCCTAAGGGTAAGTTGAGTGAAGACCTGGAGGAGGTAAGAGGGTGACCCCTGTGGAAGACTGTCCCACGGAGAATGAGCCATGAGGGCAATGACCCTGAGGTAGGTATTATTATCTCCATTGTACAAGTGGTTGAATGGCGTGCCCGACATCCTGGTCCTTGAGAAGGATCCTGGCTTCACGCCTGGGTCTGCCTGAGGTTAGGCCTGCTTTACCATACACCTTTCCAGCTCTGGAGTGGGATGGACACTGGACAACTCAGAAATGCTCTGGAACATGGAAGCAACTTACTGAGATGAACACATGTGGATAACAGCTGAGCTGAGACCAGCGTGCTGTCACTTCCATTTCACCGTCGTTGCTTCCAGACATCTATCTACCAGTTAGAAGTAGTTTCCCAATCAAATGTGGGACTTCTGGAAGCTTTACCCATGTCTTTTCTCATTGGCATTTTAGCATCTTGTCTTGACCTAGCTGTGCCAACCGGATGCCTCTGAGCTCTGACTTTTCTCACTGCCAGATGTGGATTGGTAACAAAGCATAGACTACGGAGTTGGAAATATCTAAACTGGAAAAGAGACTCTATGCTTTTGGAGCTTCGTGGTCTTGGACAAGTTATTAAATATCTCTGACTTCCAGTATCAGCATCCATAGAGGGGGCTAGGACGCCTCTCAGAGAGGCGGTGGGGATTAGACGAAATAACGCACGAACAGCGTGGGTTCATTGTCTTCTCCTCTGTGAAATTAGTTGTTTTTTCACATGCACAACTCTTAATGTCTTAGTTTTTTATAGTTAGTGAGAGTTGAGAGATTATATATCTAGCTACTTGACATATTTTATATTATATGGTGGTAAGTGCACAGCAAACACTTAAAAGTGACTATTTGACTGTTAGGTTAGTGGGGGAGACAGAGACAAGTGACTGTTGCCCTGGGCTCTGCTGAGGCGATAATCATGGAGTTGATATCTGCCAGCTCACCACGGTTGTTTTGGCTGATATGACGGCCTAGCAGGTGTTTTCTTCCTTCTTCAAAGTCACTAAGTGTCATTCTGGAAGAGAGGGCATTTCTCAGGTAGAGGGGACACGTCTTCAGTCAAGAGACGAGGAACAGCTAGACATCCCAATGATCAGAAGGTTCTTGCAATTTCCTGGGAAGAAGGCAAAAATTCCAGTTCAACTCACAACTCTAACACACTCTACCCACAAATCTTTCATTGGGACTGCTATCAAAGAGTCAAATGGATCCATTTCAGTTTTTATTTCTTTTGCCCTCCCTCCGGCAAGTTCTCAACGAGCAGCTAACCAGCTGAAAATAGGAAGAGGAGAAAAAGCCTAGACCTACATGATTCCGGAAATGGCTCATCAGGCACCAAAATAGAAGTTACTTTTTCATTCATGTAATGTAGAAAAAAAAATTCCACCATAAACATGAGAAATAAGTTCAATGGAATAATTTGTGTATAATTTGTTTTAAAGAAAAAATGACTTGTTTGGTGGCATTATTTCTCCCTCGGAACAGCTCTGGGGAATAGTTGCTACCCGTGTTTTCACGATGAAGCACCAAATTCAAGCATCGCTGAAGAATCTGCTCAGGGTGGCAGAGCTCGTAAGTTGCACACGCAAACTCAGATTTACAGGCTCTTAATGAGAGTCCACAGACTTCTGCCTCACGTTGCTTTCTGCCTCCATCTGAAAATACTGTGGGAGAATAATCTCTCCTTGGGCCGGGGAGTTAGCTCAGTGGTTCAGGCGCCTGTCTTGAAAGCACAAGGGCCTGGGTTCGATCCTCGGTAACCACATAACATACTGGGTGTGGAGACTCACCCCAGCAGCAACCAGTACCACATACCAGTGCCGGGCGTGGTGGCTCACGCCTGTAATCCCAGCACTCGGGAGGCAGAGGCAGGAGGATTGCTGTGATGTGAGTTGGAGGCTGAGCTCAGGGCCAGCCTGAACCACAAAGCGAGACCCTGTCTCAAAAAAAAAAAAAAAAAAAAAATCACTCCTTAATCTATCATAGGTCATCTCTCCCACCCTAACCTACCTTAAATCAGTGAAAGTTGACAGGGAGCATTCTGCAATTGTCTCCTTTTAAAAAAAGAATTATATGTACAAACCAACCTTAATATAAAAAGTATCAGAGGAAAAATTTTTTTAACTGTTTCAAAAGCTACTAAGGCATCTAAGATGAACGCGCAGAGCGCTTGTCTCGGACATCATAGTCACGAAGAACCCTGCGATACAACGTCTTGTTGGCGTACATTACAGGAGTGGAGGGAGGGCGCCAGCCTTCGCATTGTGGAACGGGAATTCAGAGGACAGAAGGAGAATATGCAGCAAAGCTGGGAAGAGCTGGGAATTCTGAACTCAAACACTGGCACATGCAACTTGCTGTGTTTCTTTCTTAAATAAATCAAGCCATCAATATATCTCTAGACTTGAGCTCTGTACATAGATGAGAAAATATCAGAAAAAAGTTACGGAAAATGAGTATTGTTCTGTTAGGGTTATAGAATTATACAAATATTTCATACATATTTTGCTGTGGTTTTATGTTGTTTTATAAAAGGAAGATATAGAACAATCATTTTATTCACTGTCCTGGGTGCTCTCAAAGTATCCATTTGTAGAGAGCGAGGTTTTTTGTTTTTTTTTTTTCTATCAACTTCCTGATGTGACATTTGATTGAACTGTCACTGTGGAAAGACAGATTTCTCCTGCTTCGGAGGCACTAACACCATCTTCTCCACGACAGACTGCAGTGTGGAACTGGATCTGCCAGAATTTGTACTCTTTACTTGGAAACCAACAGCCTGGACTTTTTCTAGTGCTTTTCAAAATAAACCCTAAAGAACTGGACTTTTTCAACTAGCATATCTTAGCTCAGGTATTCCTGTAAGGATTTTCTTTTTCCTTTCATTTTAAGGGCTTGAAAGTTTTTAAAAAATCAGTTATTTCATCAACCAATAACAAATGCTGGTGAGGCTGTGGAGAAGAAGAATCAATCTTTACTGCTGGTGAGAGTGTACAATCACTGTGGCAATCAATATGGAGATTCCTCAAAAAACTAATACTAGAGCCTCCATTTGACCCTCTTAGTCCCCTTCTGGATTTCTTACTAAAAGAGTTACAGGCATCATGCCACAGTGATATGTTCATAACTGCACATTTTATAATGGCTAAATCTTAGAAATGGCCCATATGATGAATGGATAAAGAGAACGTGATATGTACATGTGATGGAATACTACTCTGCCATAAAGAAGGAAAAATGAATGCACCTTGAGGTAAGTGAATGTACCTCAGGATCACAATTCAAAGGAATAAATCAAACACATGTATTAATATCAGACTGTTTCTCTTTCAAGAAATCCAATGAGTAAATAAGGAATAAAATAGAGGATAGATATTGGGAAGTTATAAAACCTTTTTCAAGCAGGAAGGAGAATAAAGGAGAAGTTGGGAAAAAGGAGGAAAAGAAAACGAGGAAGAAAAATATGGAAACATAGCTTTTGTGAACAAGGAAGGAAATAAAAGCTGAAGAAAAGGAGGGGAAATGGGAAAGAAAGGGTTAAGATATATTATATTCCTACCATAAATGTGTTCAATATATTTGGCAGACATATAGAAATAAAAATAAATTTCAAAAAATCAATTATTTCAGTAAATATTCTCAATTCATTCACCTTTAAAATGTTCCATTTGGTTCATTAGCTTTTTAAATTTTAGTTCACAATGTTAGATGCTGAAGGAGAGAAAAGAGCTTTCTTGTCTGTTTCTTTCGGGATTTTTCAGATATTAACAGGATTTTACACTACGAGGAGGTCATACTTTAACACATAGTGGTAATTTATTCTCTTTCAGAAAAATGCTGTTTCGTCCAGATTCCGAGAAGGATTGGGCTCATGGAGGGAAGAACAGAAGCAGGACTGTCTGGCTGTAGTCAGGTACCGGGAAGCCAGCAAGCAGCGGTATTCGCGGAGCAGAGCCAGGGAGGGCTGGGGAGCACGAGCTGGGCCGGGCTGGGAGCGCCGTCCACCGGGGACCTCCGGGTGCCACTGCAGGTCACCGGAGTTTGCTTTCAGAGTGCTCCTGCTTCACATTTCCTGGGCTTGCGCTGTGGGGCTGCTGGCATGGGTGGCTTTTTTCCTTTCCCAAACTGTCCTTATCAGTAAGGCAACAATAGGTAATTTAATTAGCTGACCTGAATGGTAGCCAGTTTGAGCTAATTTGGTTTTGCTAGTGCTCCCTGGTACACACAGAACTGATAAGCACACTTCCTTCCAGATGAACAGCAGGGCTTGGGACGGATGGTGCTATCGACAGTGGCTCTGCCCAAGTCTGTCTCACACCTGTGGGATTTAGCACTTGACCAAAGGCAAGCTTTTCTAAAGTCGGTATTCCCCAAGGGCCTGTCAAATTTGTCATCCGAAACCGATAAAATAGACAACCGGGAAATTGCAAAGGCAAGGTGCCCAGGAGGAGGGTTGAAAAAAACACGTTCCCCTCAGCAAAAAGAACATGCGGCCAGAAGCCCTGGACAACAGCCCTGACCGGCTTTCTCCAAGTCATTCCGCCTCTGGGTCTCAGTCACCTGATGCTTCTTGGTACACATGGTCCCACTCCCCTTGCAGCTGGGTTGTAGCTTGACAACGTGCTGGAGATGGGAGGGCTTGATACCCATAATGCACTGTGCCAATGGAGTATTAGCAGAGTCCCCAGGATAGATTCTCTGGTCCTCAAAGGCAGGAGCTAACCACCCTTCCTCTCTGTGTCCTTAACATGGAGTCTACTCAGAGAAAGGGCTGAACATATATGTGATGATTGGATGACACAGGAAAGGGGTCCTTACAGGTGTTGGGATGTCAGTATACAACTGACTGAATATCAATCATTAAGCATGACCCTCTTCAGGTCAGTACTTTAAAACTCTCTATCTTTGATAAAAGAAAAAAATCTTAGGAAGGACTGTTCTGTCAGATTTATTTTCAATACATCAAGATAGCAAGTAGTTTTAAAGTAGTGACATCTTTGCTCACCACACCCCTGCAAGTGCTCTTGGTGTTACCGTCCTATCCAGATAAGGGGTTGTGCCTCCAGAAGGGCTCTGGATTCGCTCTCCAGTTGTTTTGCCTCCCAGTGCCACACATCAAAGGCATGCTCATTGAGTAGATGATCTATGTAGAAATAAGTTGATGTGTGTGTTGAAATGAATTAATCTAAAGAAGTTCTGGACAGAAAAGGTCTCTATGAGAGCTTATCCACTGCCACCATTTTGACGGCTCCCGTTGTTGGTATGTGGCCCATCATGTCTAACTACATGTTGTTGACGATCTCTTCTCCCAGCACACGCTCTTGCGAGGTGATTTCATCCGTGACGTGGCTTTGGGAACACGCTCTGTGCTGATAACTCGCTTCATCCCTGACTCCACCCCGAGCTCAGTTATCTAGAAACACAACTGTCTATTGAAAGTTTCCACCTCAATCATCCGTTACACTTAAACCAAGATGCCAGAAAGTGCCCTACCATCAGTTTATACAAATCTATCTCAATCCTTTCTTTCTGCAGGTGGCTTGGAGGCTAGTACTCCAAAGGTCCTTTCATTCCTATCTTCTAGTAGTCCCCACTATTTATGGATGTTTGCCTGTTAATACCCTTACATTCAGGCCTTTCTTACCATTGAAATCTTTTTATTATACCCTTCATTCCCTGCTCCCTCTCTCCAAACAATCATTTTTCAAAGTTAGAGAGATCCTATGCGTATCGGACAAATAAAAAATGTTTGTTTCCTTGAACTGGATTAGCATCTCCCCTCTGTTCCATCAAAATTCAGATCTCTAGGGAGTACCAGTGACAGCGCTGGGGATACGCTGGGAGGTGGCCAACACTGATCATGGCCTCGTGAGGGCTGTTCCCATACGCTTGACCCCGCCAGCGAGTTACGGGGCTTGGGGTGAGTGCAGTGTGCTTAGCCAGGGCTATGAAAGCTCAGGAATGAGACCACCTGTTGGGCCTGCTCTAAAGCCTCACACTTATCCGGAGGATGCGCCCAAGCTTCTCCCCTGCTTCCAAGGCATTTCTGCCTTGGTTCCTGTAATTCTTCACAGAACTCTAGAGTCAGATGAGGATTACTCTCTGTAAATTTAAATTTTAAGTCCATGCCTAAAATGTTTGAAAGTATTCACCACCCCTAGTTACAATTTTTGTCATTTTATTATCCCTATTTTTATTTAGTCACTGACATGATCTTCATATCTAGATTGTTTTTCTGTACAATGATCCCTCAAACTACTTTGGGGCTGTTGGGTTTCGAAAGGCAACAGAATTATAGTGGAAAAGAATGCAGTGTTAAGTAACACAGCCATAGTCCAGGTCCTGATTCTCCTACCTCTCACCTCAGGCTCCCCTTCTGTACTATGAGAATAAGGGACACACACTTCATAAGATTCCTATGAGGATTAATAAGTTAATTCATAAAAGGGGCCAGGGAGTTAGCTCAGTGGTTCCAGCGCCTGTCTTGCAAGCGCAAGGACCCGGGTTCGATTCCCCGGTAGCCACATAACAATACTGGGTGTGGAGACCCACACCCAACAGCAACCAGTACCACATACCACAGTGCCTGGCGTGGTGGCTCACGCCTGTAATCCCAGCACTTGGGAGGCAGAGGCAGGAGGATTGCTGTGATGTGAGTTTGAGGCTGAGCTCAGGGCCAGCCTGAACCACAAAGCGAGACCCTGTCTCAAAAAACCTAAAAAAAAAAAAAAAAAAAAAAAAAAAAAAGTTAATTCATAAAAAAGAGAAGCTAATCCATACATCACTTTAACTATACTACTTGTCACAGTATATGCCAATTATTACCTTGCTATTGAATATTAGAAGATATCAAACAAATTTTGATGACAACTTTATTATTTAGAATTGTTAACTGCAAATTCAAGAAATTTTCATGTTTAGATTCTAGGCTACGCAGTTTTGGCCTGTTCATATTCACAGATTAAAGAAAAAGTAACCCTTAGGCAAGTCAAGAAATCTGCCACGTGGTACACAGATAAGAAGCGATAGAAAAAGAATCTGAACTCTGAATTGAATCCAAAGCCAAAACTAAATACAATTTATGCTAATGACTTAAAATTCTTATCTTTGTAAATACACAAAGGAAAAGAAAACATTGAATGAAGTTCAAAATAAATATGGCCAGTGAAAGAAGTCAGACAAGAGCGAGTGTATACTGTATGATTATGTTCATTTCACACTCCAGGCAATGAGAGCTAAATATAGTGACAGAAAACAGATGAGCAGTTGCCTGGAGAGGGGACAGGTAAGGGGCTGTGCAAGGTCAACTTTGGGAAGTCACCAGCATGTTTATTATCTTAGCGGGTGGCAGTGGTGTCACTGGTATGTACGTACGTCAAAATTTAACGAAATTGTCCTCGTCAAGTGAGTAGTTTGTTGTATGTCAGTCTTGTTCAGTAAAGCTGTCAGCAGACAACTGTGACTTTTATACCTTTAAAGTCTGGCACGTTAAAAGAAGAGAGAATAGTGAAATCACTCCTGAGAGCCCAGTTCCTCTCCAGGTAAAGAGAAAACAAACCCCTAAATGTCAGGTCTTAGCACAAGACTCAGTTCAAAGCCCAGACTTTGTGGCCTAAGCTGGTGCTATCTTTCTTCCCCTGAAAGTAGTTGTGTGACTCATGGCAAGTTATTTAACAAAATCTTAAAGTGCTCTCATCTAAGAGGCAAGAACCTCTTAGGATTCTGCAAGTTAAGTAAGAAAATGTGCATCAATCCAGTAGTGAAGTGTTGGGACCGTAGTATTGGACCCTCCGCTAAATGTTGCCAAGGTGTGTGGAAGGTCTGAAGGCGGCTGTGCCAAGCTTTGAAGACGGGGCGCGTTAGGTGCACAGCAGGAAGGTGTAGATCCCAAGGGAGATGGCACCGAAATGAGTGGCTGGAGGGGCCCAGCATGTGGGGGCTGCTGTAAATCACTGGGCCAGGCTTCGCTGGCTCCGAGGCCTCTCCCGCATTGACAGTCCAGAGTGCAAAAGGAAAACAGCAGCTACAGCATTCACTCAGTCTTTCTGCTTTTCTAGAGAAAACAGCCTGCTTTATTCCACTCCTCTATTACCTTAATGTGCCGGCCTGGAGGATAAATGAGATAATAAGCAGAGCGCCCCGAGTGGGCTCGGTGTCGGGGTCACAGGAGGCGCTCAATAAATGTGAATTCTCTGCCCAGACCCTTATAGATTAACCCTGACTTCTCAGCAATGCAAATCCCGACGAGCTCACCTCAGCCTACTTTCAATATCCCCACACAGGAGCCTTTTACTAGCCCATAACGGCGAGCCAGCATTCCTCTCTGCTGCTAATCGTCCCACAGAGAGCAGGGGAAGAGAAAGCAGCAGCTCTGGAGGAGGCCCCGGCCTCCCGGCCAAGGAGATGGAGCTGTTATCCAGTGCCGCGGACGTGGGCCCCTTTCATCTTTGCAGACTTCGCTGTGCCATCCATTTTAAATGACATGGAAGCCGACCCGTTTATCAAGATCAGCATGCTACTATATTATTATGATTATTTAGCATTTACATAACACAGTATTTGCAAAGTGCTTAATAATTATTTATTTATTACTTTATGGAACTACTCACTAATGGAAAACTCCAGGGCTTGTCCTGAGCTCGCTGACCTCCGCTCAAGAGACACCTCAGGCCTTTTCAAAGGGCTGCCTAGAAGCCTGCATAAAATGCTTTAAGGAAAAACAATTATATATACATGTGCGTGAATATATATATATATATATATATATACATATATATATATACACACACACACACACATATATGTATGTAATTTTTAGTCTTTGTGTTCTATAAAAACAGTGCTCTTTGACTTTTCAATGTAAAAACTATTATTTTAAAATCACTACAATACTGTCTGCCTGGACCCATCTTTCTGCAGAACTGACAGAATGAAATTCCAGTTGTGTGATGTGTTTGCACCACCCCTGTCTCTCCTCACGCAGAGCTCTGCCCGGCTGGGGAGTGTGGCACTGCCGGCCTCTCTCTGCATGAGCTCCTGTGGAGTTTGTCTTGGGCATGCGCTGTACAGGCCAACGGTCTCAGGCTGTAGCTGTTTGTGTCCCATGTAGGTGCCACCTAACGGGTGATTTCAGATCTGTGTCACTACCTGACAACTTCTTCACCGGATCATACGTCTCTCATCTTTTTCTTTTATGACTGTAACCTCCTTATACATTTTTTTAGTCCTGATTTCCCCTCAGAGACCAACCTGCTTCTAAGAGGTGTCCATGGCACCAACTATGACACTAAGTGACACTGCATTATGTGTTATAGACAAACTTTGGTGTTTTTATTTTATCAATATCCAGATGCAGGTGGCTTTGATGTTTTCTAAGGTCTTCATACTTCTAGCAAAATAACCTCAGACAAAGATTCTGCTGTCTTAGAGTATCTCCCAATCTACACAGAGTCAGACTCAGCGGGATTCTGGGGCTTTGACACATAGCACCTGTGCTCTTCTTTGTTTCCAAGCCAGAAAACAGAACAAACACCTGTGTATTTCCACTTCATGACCCAATTTCTTGTTTTCTTTCTTTGTAAATAATCTTTGAAAGAAGCCCACTCTCTGCCTTTTTTTCTCTTTCTGGATTCCTCAGTGGTCTTAGGTCAAAGGCATCTGTTAGAGAACGAATTATTATAAAACTTCATTGAGATTTTTAAATTAAGAGCTAAGAAGAATAGAAGGCTAAAGCCCACACATATAAGGTCTTTATTGAACACTGGCTTTGAGGTTCCCATATATAAAAATGGAAGTTCCTAGTTTGGAGCTGGCCTGGTAAAAATTGAAAAGCATGTTTAATAACCCATTGTGTGATCATAGAAGACTGATCTGTAATTAATTCGGAAGGGCAGGCGGAGTTTTGGAAAACATTAAGATGTGCATCTTTGGCTTTCCTCTGCCGCGGCTTTTAGATGTTTGCTAAAAGAAGGGGTTCCCCTCACTCCCGGTCTGTCTGTTAACAGGGTGTATCAATGCTGTAGGCTTGGGCAAGAATCTAGCCTTAGTTCTTTAAACAGTGGCTTCGGAGCATGTAGGAAAATAATTTGGGACTGGAAGGAGGCAATGAGTTAGATTCTTTTTATCAAAAAAGAACAAACGAGGGGAAAAGACCCCGCAAATTTTAAAAACCATGAAAATAAGAATAATCTGGCACTTACAGAACTCAACATGAAATATCCAGAAATATCACCTTTGCATCTTACTCATTGGTAAGGAAGGTTTTGAGACAGGGTGGAATTGTTACAACTGTTTCCTCAAACAAAGTCTGTGTTTTTTCCTGGGGATCATGCTGGGTGAAAGTAACACCCCAATGAAGGTAAGGGATCATGTTGAATAGTTCAGTGCTCGGCCCATGCTACTCTGTAGGGTTTGGCCACAGGATCTGTCCTGCGTTGTCTCGTTGAAAACGTCACCGTAGGCTGGCTTTGCACTGCACTAGAGGCAGACACAGCTGGGCTCCAACACTGTCTCTGTTGCACATGGTCATGTGCTCCTGGAGAAGCACTGCCATCTTTCTGAGTCACTGTTCCATTTTACATAAAATGAAGATCATAACACACACTTCGATGAGTTGGAATGAGAGTCAAAGGAAATAATGTGCAACGGAACTCACGGTGTCTGGTTGAAACAACACTCCAAAGAAACAGTAGCTCTTTGTCACCCATTAAATGCATTGTCTGAGAGTAATGAGCTAATATGTTGGATGACAGAAATCAAGATCCAAAAAGGGTCTCTCACCAGGCTGAACTCAAGGACCAAATCTAATACAATGGCATTTAACAAGGATAAATGTAAAAGTTCTGCAATTAAATCTGAACAGCAAACTGCACAAATGCCCAAGGCTTATCCACAGCACATCTGAAAAAAGGCTCGAGTGTGGCATCGACTCTGCTTGTTATGGGCCGGCGGTATGAGGGCAGCACAAAGGCAAACACCCAAGCTGGAACCTATTCCTCCCACCTCGCTCTGCTTCTACACATGGTGGTCATCGGAAATGTTCCCAGAAAGATACATAAATGGGAAAGCGAAGAAACCTACCTTCCGACCAGGCAAAAAGCAGGAGGCAAGAGAAGCCCAAAGAGGTTCTAGATGTGTCCACGGGCATTCAAAAAGCAGTTACGTGCATGAGGGATATGACCTCTTGTGACTGTGAATTTCCAGCTCTTATATACTTGGAGATATCAGGATAGAATAAGAGCGAGGCATGGGAGTTATGGAAAGGCAGACGACTACACACTGTAAAAAAAGAGCCCTCCGTTAACACTGTACCTATGCGTGGAGGGAGGGAATTCTCCGTCACCAGAGGGATCCAGGCAGAAGTGAAGGTTGCGCACAATAGTAACTCTGTCACCAGGGCTCAAACGGAAATCACAACAGCATGTCACTCTGCACAAATGCATTTTTTCTCTGCCCATCGGCTCTGAGGTTCCATATGTAAAAATATAGCCTTGTTCACATTCTATATAGACTCTAAGATACCACCCCACAAGGATGAAGAGGAACTGGGTGAAACTGCTGATTTAATTGCATCTTTCAGCAAGTATTAAACAGTTGCTGCCTGCTACTGGGCGAGGGCTGGGGACACACAGACAGGTAAGATATTGTCTCAGTCTTTGCAAAGGGAAACTTGGAGTTCAGCACACTCTTCTAAACAAACAAGTATAATTTAAAAGAATTCTTCATTCTGTGTTGTGATAGAGAAAGTTCTCAAGTAGAGCAACAAAGAAGTGTGATCATTCCTTCTGGCAGGAAGTCCCTCTGACTTGGGGTCTGCGGAGACTGTAACAGTGGCGGAAAGACACTGGCCGCCTCCACCACTCCGGAGCAAGTCACCTTCACAGGCTCACCAAGGACTCTTGGTGGATGTGGATCTGACAGAATAGCAGCCATCCTGACAGCCCCTCACAAAGCTTGGAGAATCACAAATTACCCCGAACTGACCTCCCCCTCAAGACCCTGTGGCACCTGTCCATGTGGGAGCAGGGTCACTAGCATGTCCTAAAATGAGGTGGCATGAAATCTGTAGGAAAATGCTTTGGGTCAGTTTATGAAATCCAAAGTCGCTGGCTGCTTGTGCCCGTGCCCACACCCACATTAAACTGCCAACCTGTTTTACATTTATTTACCCACCATGTAGTGCCTGCTTTATTAGGCCAATAAATTGGAGCAGTAATTCCACCCATCAAATCCTGCCTGACTTCAGGGCCTGGCTTTGTCCTGCACCACTCAGAGATTCTACCCCGAGAGTTCTGTTCTAAGAAGCTCTGTGGCACCTACTGTGTGCGCTTCCATTAGACACCTCCTACTTCCGGTTTGTACTGTTATCAGCTAAATGCTATGAGCACATTTTGCTGAGTTTCAGACTAGACATGATCTTGCCTGACAAAATCATTAACTGCTACTGAGTGAGACACCCTGAAATCCCAGCGTTTTCAGTGTGAGCGTCAGGCACAAGTGAGCCAGCAGCCAGAGAGATAGTCACATTCCAGTCCTTGTCTCTTCTCTGGAAACCTTTCAGAGCTGTGAGGAGCCAAATCTGGAAAGCTTTGCTTCTGCTTGGCGGGGTGGGGGGTGTGATGGATGGGTGGATGAATGATGGGATTCTCCAGCCTCCCTAAAAAGCAGAGCCGGAGGTGATGATAATCTTGGGGAGTGCTAACCTGGGTTTAGAACTGTGGCTTGCAGGGTTTTCAGTGGATAAAGGCTCCGTGTAGCATCACTGCTGGTAGCATCCTAAATAGTGCTCCACAATCTAGTGGGAAGTTTGGGAGCCAGCTGTGGCATGGCATTAGCGATGGGTTAAGATAACAGTGTATGATTAGCTTATATGAGAGATGCAAGAACCAGCTTTCAAGCTGTCTGAGGTCCATCTGCCAGCAGCCAAGATAGTCCTCTTCCCCTGGCTGCCAGGGTATCCTGGTCACACTTAGGAATCACTGCTGAGATGAGGAAATGGTGCAGCTTGACCCAATCAAGATGCACAGTGACACAGCCAAACACAGGGCGGCCGGCTGTGCTTGCCCTCTGTTTGGAAGATTCAAAGTCTGAGCCTATTCTGAGAACTTAGCCCCTTAGAAGGACTTTGCCTAAAAATTTAAAAAGTTTAAAAAACAGTAGGAGAGGCAGCTCACTGCCGGGGCCCTGAGACCCGCCCCCAACGCTGATAGAGGTGAATAATGCTCTAATTGCCACCTGTGGGTCACAATGGCTGTCAGTGGCTCTGAAAGGGACTCAGTGGATCTGAGCCCAAAACTCACACCTGGGTCTCCAAACTCAACATCCTAGCTGCTGAAAACCCCTCGGAGAGTGTGGGGCTGGCAACTAAAAGATTTTTTTGGGGGGGGTGTTTCTGGGTATGAGCCCTGATTTCCCATAAGAGCTTCTGATTCGCTTTGAAAAATGTGAAAAAGTTTGAACTCTTTCAGGTCAAAAGAAATTGTTGATGGAATTTTTTTCCCACTCATTGACTGCATCCAAGCATTTCCCAACCCCAAACGTCAGTGGTTTCTTTTGCCCGGTCCAGGCCTTGGACCATGTTATTTGCAAATAAACCACCTTCTGGAGGTGCGGAAGGCCTAGTTATCTCTCTCTTTTTCTGGTACTCCACAGAGAGACCCCACGGGTGGTACAGCCTCTGGTGTCAGTTCCAAATTGCAATTCAGAGCAGGGAAGAGCTTTCCCAGCAGAAGCCCGGGTTATTCAGAGCGCTCAGCGTCTCCTGCTCGCAGTTACCCGGATGTCCAGAGCCGCGGACTCCACCGTTATAGCCTCCAGGCCCTTCTCCCACATGGGGATGCACAGGGACCTCAGGAAGCACCGGAGGACGGAGTGACGTCTCGTATGAACACTACTCAGAAAGGTCATGGCGACCTCTGGCCCAGTAGCGAACCAGGAGCCATTTATTTTGTGAGGCTGGCGCTGTGGCATACCGAACTCTAAAGCTGGGAGCTGCTCGGATCTTTCTCTCCATTTTCCCTGCTTCGTACCACACCAAATGTTGAGGCTCACTGGAGACCTAACATTTGTCTGTTTTGAGAATAGATGAGTATTTATTAGAATTAAACAGCTGGGGGCTCTGTGATATTTAGACGGGCATTAGGAGAAATGTATGAGAAGAAGATAATGCGGGCTCTTTTTTTCTGTAAACCAGTCTGGGCTTAGTTACTGAGGGGATTTCTTGGGTCTCCTGTGAGAACCAGATACAGTTAATTTCCTGCAAAAGCTGCGGGCTGGGCTGTGCTGATATTGCGGTGTTATTTAGAATAGAAAGGTCAGGCCTGAGATTGAATAATCATTGACAAGAACTCTGTGGAGAGTAGGAAGCAGTTGGTGAGCGGTGACTGAAACCTGCCGACACCTCCCCCTCCCCTTCTTTGGCTTTCTGGGGATCTGGCTGATTCTTTGGTCTGACATTCTTCCTGCGTGTGTCCCCCAAACCCTCAGAGCTCACAGGAAAGGTGTGTGGAGACCCAGAGGGCCAGCATCCAGGCCACCGCTGGAGAGGGGACACTCAGCCTTGCAGACTGTATGTACCGATCCTGAGGCCATTTACCTTGGGCACCTGTACAGGAAATGCTAAGTCAAAAACGGTGTTTCAAGGCCCTTGTTCGGGACCCCCTAGCTTGGGAGAAGAGAAACAAAGATTTGAAACCTAAAGATGTCTGGATACTGAGCCTCCAAGAGCCCTGGCTCCGCACTGTGCATTCTATGTTGCTGCCTGCATTTATTCTAATCCATTCAAGCTTCCGTAGAAATCCATCTTTTTGATAAAAGTACTTTCCTCTCTCTAAAAACCATCCGGAGCCACTGTACTTAAAGTCAGATGCTACAAATTAGAGGGCATAGGCTTGTGTCCAACTGATAAACAGAAAGACGGGCCAGGGGGTCTCTGCACTCCCTTGCGAATCTCAGATGTTATATAGTTAATTATTTTAAAAGTAAATTTATTTATTAACATTGAGGCTTTGTAATGATTCTTCAAACTTAGAAGTCTTACATGTGCTTCCTTTGGGAATGTTAAGGACACAAGTGAAAAATTATCCTCCAGCCATCAAGATCAGTGTCAGAATTATCAAAGGAAGAGCATGGACGGGGAACATCATTCGAGGGTGACTTCTCAGCACACTGGTCCTGGTCACGACGTGTGTGCTGCTGTCTTGTGTGCTCAGAGGGCTCTGGCATCTGGAGACACTTCCTATCATTCCCACAAGGCTGTGGTTGTACAACGTGGAAGGATCATGCCAACAGAGGAAGGAGCGGGGATAACAGCTTCTTCCCCAGGTTGCTCATCCGCAGACACCAGATACACGCATTGAGACCCTCTGGGTCATATGCTTTATCCCTGCTTATATAAATTATTTATTTCACTGAGACACAATTTGATCACTTTTCCCAAATTAGTTATAGAATAATGAATAGAAATCTATTCTGTGGGTTTTAAAACAGAGATCTGAAGATATGGTGCAAGATTTTAAAGCCCAAGGTGGTAGAAAGACTAAAGCTTGGAACCCTGAGATTTATGTCCCCGTTGGACTCTATATTCTCTCTGCAGAACTGAAGCAGCTTTCTACCTCCAGCCCGTTTTATGACACGACAGCCAATGCAGAGACTTGTGTGGCTTTGACACTAAATTTGGTGGAAGCCCTGAGTTCTTCAGTCCGGTGAAGAGCTCCCTTCTCCCTTTCCTGAGCTCCTAGCCGTCTTCCAGGCAAGAGCTGCCTCTTTTGTTCTACCTGCACCTGGACACAGACAGGATGCAACCAGGACAAGAACAAGAACTTAGTGTCCTGGAAGAGAGGGGTGCTATAGTGGAGCAGCCAGCATCTTAAACTTGGAAACCAGACTCGCCTTTCCTCTGCTCTGTATCTCTGCTAATTGTAGAAAGTTGCTCAAAATCTGCTTCTGTCCCATCATGTGTAATGAATAGACTAATAGCACCCACTGAGAGTTATTTAAAAAAATAAATAAGTAAATATGGAAAGTACTTGGATCAGGGCCTACTTCTCCATAGGCCCAGTGTGGAGACCTATCATGTCCTGCCTCAAATGCATGAGAACTAATCACAGAAAACTACTGGGAATTTCTCACCTCAGTCAAGTGAAAGCCACAAACTCCCAGGATCTCAGTCCTGGAGAGCTCTGGGCATGTGATTCCAGAGATAAACCTCCAAAAGCACTTTTCAGGCTGCTTTGGGGGCAACACAAGTGTAGGTTCACTGAGATACAATTTGATTTACTGAGAATGTGAACCAAGTATTTCCTTGGACAATGTACCTCAGGGTCCCTACCTCTCAGTTTTATGGTGGTGTCTGTCTATCTGTTCTCCTCACTAGACTGGTATGAACTGCCAAAGGAATGTGCCAGTGCATCTTTAAATATGCACAAATATCATAACCGTGACGGTGCTTACACTCTATGGGGTCACGGCCTGGCTGTCAGATGGCAGCGCCCCAGTGCAGAGCGACACTGGACCAGACAGATGATCTCCAGAACACAAGTTCCCTGGCATGATCTCACATCTCTTTTGCCTCTGATTTATCGGTGCAGGTTTCTCCCCGTGTGACACCATAAACGCAGTTGTGTGACGCCTTTACTGCCTGGCACAATGTGGAGTGGGGATAATCTTGTGCACATGAGGACAAGGTGAAGATACTCACCCTTGACTTCTCAACACAGGTTTTTCTGACTGCAAAAGGCCCCAGGTGTTGTTCAAGAGAAGTTGGACAGTGGGATACATTGGGCTGATCCCAGGACAACAGAGGGACGGCCAGAGCCCAGCCAGGTGGGATGTTTCTGCAACTGCTTATCTCCCCTCTCCCGGTGTGCTCTGGTGGCTGCCATCCCGAAGTTTATAGGTATCATTACCTATGAAAAATCTGTTCCATCTGAAGACAGTCGGGGTTGAGGATGGGTGGCAGATTGCAATTTAACGATGGGATTAAAATATGCTAAAGCAAACAAATAAATAAATAAAAAGCCCCAGCAGCCTGGAGCACCACAATTCATTCTGTGGGCAACAGAGGCTGGGGCTCCAGGGACAGCTCATAATTCACCCCACGGGCAGGTTTAGTAGCCTGTTACCGTATGACCACAAAGAGAAACAACTCTCCAGGAAAGATTTACACCAAAGGCGCTGGAGGCTGAAGGGCTGAGGGCCTCGGGGGGAGCAGGATGTGGGACACTAATGGGTCCTGGGGCTGGGAAAAGGGCCAGCTCCAAACTTACACCAAGAGCAGAGGCCTGCACCCTGGGTGGACCCCCACACCTCATCACAGCTCAGCCACTCCTCTCTCCCGCCCTGTGGCCAGTAATGTGGATTGACGAAGCCACTTGCCACAGCGTAGTGACATTTGTCCTTTCTTGCATCTCATGAGATGAGGTTCTCCCCAGGGGGAAAGAGTACAGATCTCTCTTGTTTCCATTCGTATGTTTGGGTGCAAAGTTGCTGCTCAATGAGCAAACACTGGAAGGGTGAATGCACAACCCATTCTTTACTGGAGTTTGCATCCTCACAAAGAACCAGCCATTTTTGGTGTCCAAGACTGTCTGGTTTCAGGATGCCAGGAGATATCAATAACCAAGATGTGCTTAAGCTGGTTGTATAAGATAGAGGATTATCTGCATATAATCTATGTATATCCTTTTGTGTGATTTTATAAAGTATCTACGACAGGTTTTAAATGGTCTATACATGTTTGATGCATATTTCATTTTGTAAAAGATATTTTTGATCATGGGTGGGGTGATTTGACAGATGGGCATCCACAAGACACAGAGGGACAGGAGTTCTTGGTGTGGCACTCTGGGGGAGGGAAGGCAGGGTGGACACATGCTGTCTGAGAGCCATGGGCCACATTCTGCCAGCAGGTCTTTATCAGCTCTCCACGTCCTGCTGGCACAACCCAGTACCCTCCTGCACTACCACCTTTGTGCCCACTGCTCCTTCTGCTTACAATTCTCTTGATTCACCAATTCTTACTTAGCTAATTCATCCCTTTGAGCTGAAAAGCACTTCCTTGCTAAGATACTATTAACTCAGTTGACGGATTCCCTTCCTTCTATTTTAGAAGCTCAAAGTACCACACCTTTTATTCACATTACACATCAGAATTGCAGGGTGAAGTGACTCATAGTTTGAGGTTTGAGGCCTCTACTAGACAATCAGCCCCTTGAGGTTGGAGACCAAGTATTGTTTGTTACTCCCCACCACCACATCCAGAACAATAGCTGGCCCCCAGAAGGCTCTGAGGATTAAGCTGGTGATTACCCAAACAGGGCTTCCCTAGGGTATCTCATTTCCTATGACGGAGACATCCCCAAAGCCCCCTCCCCATCACCCTTTGCTCTCTGGCTGCCACAGCAATGGTCTCTCCAAGGCTAGGAAGTGACCCTGTTGGGGCGACTCCCTATCGGGCCAGTGTAGCTGTGGGCTGCTGCTGCGCTGGAAGGAAGAGAAGGTGAAGAGACCCGCCACCATCACTCATTCCTCCCTCTGGGAGACTTGTTTCCATGCACAATCAGCAAATGATACTCTCGTACCAATCACAAATGTCAAACGCTCTGCCTGGGCCTTGGGGGAGACAGAACATTAGCAAAGGAGGAGCAATTCAGTGAAAAGGACAGAATCTCTGTCTAAAGACAGAGAAGCCAAGTAACAAATGTCACCAGGAGACTCATGGGGATGCAGCTTTGCAGAGAAAACTGTGGAAAAATAATACATGTCTCCACATGACCTGTAATCAACATCGCACACCCTGCTCACTGGGCCTTCCATGGAGATTGCCTCTCTCACTTGGATGGGATTCTCAGCTCCTAACACTGTGTTGTGTATGGGCAACTGTCCCGGCTGGACAGAGGGCTGTAGAGATAGCAGGAGGGGCTGTGGGAGCAGCAGATGGAGCCTTGTACTATGACACTTTAAACGGCATTGCAAATAAGGACACTGCAGCTCCAGTGCATGGTGGTTTGGCACCTTGTGAATTACTTTGTTCCCTTATTCATGAGACAACTGTGAACCCAGTAAATGTGGGAGTAGCTGCTCAGACTTCTCTCCTACTAGTTTATAATTGGGATAATGTCATCTTCATGAGTTAATTCCTACTGAACGTAAATGCTGGTGAACTGACCTAAAATCAGGGTACTCTCAGCTTAAAAGCAAGGGGGATCCTAAATGTGAGCTCATCCTGGGCAACTCAGCATTATTCTATCTTAAAATAAAAAACACAAAGAGCAGGGATATTGCTCAGTGCAAAGGCCTTGCTTGGGCTTGATCCTCGGTACAACAAAACATGAGTGAAGGAAGAGTAAACTGAGCGCTCTGAGGATAGTGTCGCTGAGCCCTGAGAACCAGAAAGGTATTCTAGTGCTTGCTCATGGCAAACTCAAGGCCTGCCTGGCTGGTAACAGTCTGTGATGCCCAAGCTATATCCCTCTTCAGACCTCCAGCAGAGAGCTTGCTGTTGGCACTGAGCAGGTGTTGGCAATATGACGCAAGTCCCAGGGAGAGAATGCAGAGAGTCTGAGTAAACACAGCAATGTGTAAAGAGGCAGGATAGTGGAGCTGGGGATGAAAGTGCAGCTTTCGTGTCATTAACAGTCAAGATGCAACACTCACTGGGGAAACGTGAGGGTAAACGGTTAATGTGACTGCCAAGGTCACGGTCTCTGGGTCTCTGGAGCCAAGTACGGTGGACTCTGGGCTCCCAGGCTCTGTGGACATGCAAAATTTCAAGCTCTCCAGAGGCCTCTACATCCTGGTCTGTGCTCGTAACTGTGCTTGGAATGCAGAAGACCCACTACACATACTCCGTTCTCCACGAAAGTGTCCAGAGGCCCTGCATGTGCACAGGTGGCTCCCAGGTCTTCCTTGCAGTAAGAAGCCAGCTAGAAATCCCTAATCTACACTTAGTTTAGATTGATGTAGAAGACTTGCAAAAATATCTAAGGACTGGAATTTAACAAGCAGAGTTTCCCTTGAGAGATTTTACAGATTATTTTACTCAACCTCTCTTTACTAAGGCAAAATCTGGATCTCTATGGCAGTAAGCAGCCTAAAGATATAATCCATGGAATAGAGTCAAAGAAAGTATGAGGAACATCTCTGACCTCCCAGGATTGTCTAAGACCATTCTGCATACCTCACTCCTAAGCATCAGATTTAAAGAATGCTACACTTTCTTAAGCGATGAGCCCGGGTGTCCTGATTGTCTGAATCTCTCAGCCTGTCAACATTTGGTTAGAATATAGTTTCATGCAATTCTTCATTCATTTGTTTTTTAGAGTGTTTTAACTGTCTGCATTAAGCACAAGTATGCCATATTATATCAGCAATGCCGAACTGTCTCTTTCTTTTTCTTTTATGGAAACATAAGTTGTATGAGAAAACAGTAGAGGGATTTTCTAGGAAGGAACCCTCTTGTACAGGACACAAGTCAGCTCTTACGAATCATGAGGTCCAGTAACTTGAATTTCTACTTAGCTACATTTTTGTTTGAGGCTGTGTGTGTGTTTGTAGTGTGTGTGCAAGAGGGAGGGTTTGCTCTGGACTCCAGTGGTAGTGGAAGGCCATTTCCTCATGCAAATGAAAAGGAGCCTTGTTTATCCAAAGTGTTCGTTTATGCTTGGCTTACGGTAGGGAAATATTTTGGTGACATTTTATAAACCCAAGTATACAAAAATCGTCTAGACGGAACACATCCAGCCTCCCAGACCATTCTATCCTTTGGAATTAGACTCACTCCAATTTTTAAAGGAGAAATGGGATCAATTTTTTAAAAAAAATCTGTAATTTTGTAATCAAAACAGAAGCTGTGGAATAAGACATACCAGCAGAGGTACTGACTGAGTAGGAGATGACGGGGACTTCCTCAGGCAGGGGAAGCTCTTAGCATTCAGGGTAGATAGACTTAAAAAGGGAGAGAGAGAGAGAGAATATGAACACCGCAAACAAGTCTTATCAGTGAAACTGAGAACGATGAGAATATTTTAACAGCTACTAGCTCAGGGATGGTGATGTACATAGAGCAATATATTAGAGGAATAGCTTCATAAGACACACATTTTCATATCTACTTTATCTAAGTTCTTTGTATATGTTAACTCACTTAATCCAACAGCCCTATCACATTGATACTAGTATTAATTCCATTTTATTGATAAGCAAGTGGAAGCAGAGAGATTAAGCAATTTATTCAAGAAGACATATATAGTAAGTACTTATGATAAAGTGAGAAACAGATATAGGATAAATATTTTTTACCTGAAATGCTTTGGACTAGTAGATTTGGTATTTTTTTTAAAAAAACTGTGAGAATATTTATATATAGATTATGAGAAATCTTGGGTATGGGATCTAAATATAAAAATGAAATTCATTTATATAATATGTATGTCTTCCATTCATAGCCTGAAAGTAAAATTGCATAATATTTTACCGCTTGTGTATTTTGATTGTGACCCATGACATGAGGGCAAGTGTGGAATTTTCCACTTGTGAAATCATTAATTCTCAAATAGCCTCACATTTTGGATTTCAGGTTTTTGGAATAGATAAGTTGATCTCATGTTTGTTTTGGCCTTTGGTTCCTTGTACAGAGCAACTAAATTCCTTGGAATTTCCTGAATAATAAGAGTGACATGACAGCACTTTGTTCTAACAAGGTGGCAGTTGTGGGGCTACTAGCTAGAGACCTTCAGAATGGGAGCTCCTTGCCAGAAAGATCAAGATGTGGTTAGCAGCTTGGAAATGCAGCCCCATCCCCCTAACCTTCCTAGTGAGGAACTGGAGTTGAGTTAATCACAAAAGGCCAATGATCATCATGCACAGGTAATACGCCTCTATAAAGCCCTAAACAACAAGGTCTAGGAAGCATCTGAGTTGGTGAACATATCCACATGCAGGGACTCTGGATTCACCTCCATGTTGACAACATCTTCTGCTCCCAGAACCCTTCTGTACGTCATTCTAACTTCATCAAGCTGTGCATTTGTATCCTTCATAATAAGAGAGTAAATGTATGTGAAGTAAATTCTTAAATCTCTGAAGGTGTTTTAGGAAATTATTGAGCTTGGAGAAGGAATGTGGCAATCTCTAATTTATGGCTGGTGTTGAGACTTGTGAGTGGCTGGCTCACTGTGACTAGTACATGAGAGAAGGTATTCTTGTGGTGCTGAGCCAGTTAATCTACTCTAAGAAATCAATGTCAGAACTGAATTGTACTGTGGGACATTTAGTTGCCTTGCAGAGTTGGTGGAGTGTAAAAAGAAACTCTGTCATTTGGTGGCAGACATGATGTCAAGAAGACTCTAGCAGTAGTAGAAGTGAGATTCAAGTTGGTGGGATCTGGCTATTAAGATCATAAGAAGCAAACTGTCTCTATGATTATTAATGAGAAGTTTCTGGGGAAGCACCTACAACAAAGATAGGAACCCGGCGATGAACACAGCTGGAGACATCCTGAGGGATGCCCTCCAATGGTCATTGGATGATAATGCAAACTCTGGCCACACTGGAGAGAGATCAGGGCAAAACACTTGAAAAGTTGTTAGTGACTTCTAACACAGCACTTCGTGTTCTTGGGGAAACAGATGTGTCATACATTCCGAGGGTGATCCCAAGAGAAGGTGCAGAGGGAGGCTCCCAGAAAGGTCAAGATCCACTGTGTGGAGACTGTTAGGGCATCACTGGCTGAGCGTGGGAGTGGCCAGTCAGGGAATGACAGACAACGTCCTTTGTGGCACTATTCCAGTCAAAGCTTCAGGGTAAGATTTATCTGAAGTAACAGGAACCTTGGGCAGACCTGGAATTCTTGAAAAAAAAATGTCCAAAATAGAAATTAAAATGCATGATAAGGAAACAGATATCTAGGACCACCATCCAGGAGGGTGGCCCCTCCACAAGAAAAGAAGAGATGTGTCTAGGGGAAGGAGAAAGCCAACAGATTTTTGATCCTGCCCATACTTATGGTTAGGAGTTGAAATGTCCTTTAAAGACCCATGTGCTGAAGAGATGGTCCCTGAAGAAGTCATAGTTAGAGGTGGGGCTCCGGAGATGTGCTTGGACCATGGGGGCTCTGACCCTGCCCGTGAAATCATTCACTGGTGAGTTTATAATCTGATGGGCTATGGTAGGAAAGGGGAGCTTTGGAGGTGGGACCCTGTTGAAGTAGCTGGTCTTTGGGGGATGCCCATAAGGACTATATCTGGCCTCCCACCCTTCCTCTCTCTGCTCCTCAGCTGCCACAGGTGAACACCTTCGCTTTACAGGCTTCCTGCTGCCATGTTTTCTCCCAGGCCCCAAAGCCGGGAGCCAGCGGGCCATGCCCTGAAATTCTGGAACAGTAAACCAAAATCGATATTTTTCCCTTGAATTGATTCTTTTAGGTACTTTGTCTCAGCAGTACAAAGTCAACGGGCACACAGTCTATTCATAAGGGAGTAGGAGAACACAAAGAGAGAAAAATGAGGGCAAACTTCAAGGAGATGGTGGGGAGGAAAGACATTGCAGATACTGAAGCAGCACCAGTAACTCAAGACCTAAGACTCCAGAGCTGTAGCAAAGTGGGTCTCTCAGGGGAGAGTTTTTGGAAGAAAGAAGCCTGGGGATTCTGCAGTGCCATCACTGGCCTGTGCTCAGAAATTGGCCATCGGATCTAGTAGAGACAAAAGGACATCTCTGGGGAGCTCCTGATCTGCGGAGATCCTAGGGAAAAAAGGAAAACGCAAACATAGATCTATTTTCTACATGGGAGTCGACACCAAGGGAAAGAGGAAGTCAAGTGTGTTTGTGAACGAGGGGCCTGAGTTTACATTTTTAAATTTTTTACCAGGACATGAATATTTCAAAGGTCACTCTCAGAGAGGAGGAGACAGCAGGCACAGGCTGCACTGTTCCTCCAGGGCACAGGAAGCGGATACAAAATTAACCTGTAGTTGTTGGCTCTTTCTCAAAGTGACTCCAATGGACTGGTGTAGGAAAGAGAGACAGAGGTAAAGATTTTACTTGTACTTTTTCATGTGCTTTCTTATCAAATAGTCACATTTAAAAAGTCCTATAATACTATGCTTCACATTCTGAAAACAATTTGACTGTAGGAGCCCAGACTTGCTTATGTTTTCTAAATTCTGTGAGTTTTCTAATTCTGATACTAGGATTTTGTTCAGATGTCTTTTCCAAATCCCAGGTCACATGCTAGTATCTGTCTGTAAACCATTAGGAGCCAGAGGTGAGCAGTAGGCTGAGAAGGGAAGTTCTGTTTGTATCTACAGCCACCCCCCATAGCATGCATCACTGCCTGAGCGCCACCTCCTGTCACACCAGAGGTGCCATCGATCTCAGAGGAGCTCGAACCCTACGATGAGCCGCACGTGCGCACGATCCTAGTTGTGTGCTTCTTACGAGAACTCATTGCCTGATGATCTGAGTTAGAGTTGAGGATGTGATGCTAGCACTGCCTTGAAGAATGTGATGATTATGTATCACAAAAATATACTGAAATAAAAAGAGCGCTAACTCCATCACCACCTTAAAAAATCTACAAAATCTATCTCTGGGGTCAAATAATTTACACACTGCTATTCTGAGTGACTTTCTAGAAAAGTAGGAACACTAGAGTGATTCAAGGGGAGGGGGGTCAGTTGAACTTTGAAGGGTCCACAACAGCTGCCAGTCCTGGGCGCTGCTGCTGCTGCCGCTGAGCAAGCAAGGAGCCGGGTGACTTCTGAGGAGTGGGAGCACGCTGTCGGGGCACAGCACAGTAGGAAAGCAGAGAGAGCAGAGCCGAGACTGCCATTCTTGGCATTTTAATTTATAAGACAGAGGAGGACTTTATTTTGAATGCCAATTTCTCTCTGGGTCCTTATTAATGGGAGATTCATAGTCAAAGGTACTAGACAGCTCATGGGCCTTTGATGCTATCAAACCCTGTGTGCAGATAACTCTACCGAGCTACAGGAGAAAGGAGAGAGTGAATTTTATCTCAGAATGTAATATACCTAACAGAAATGAATGAACCCGTCTCATTTATCCTGAGCCATCCATGTGGAATTGTTTCTTTCATGGACTCTGGGAAAACAATTAAGGACTGCCCTTCAAAGCATGTGGCCTTTGGTGCTGCCACCGTTACAATTCTCTATGTCTCCCCTAAACTTCCCACACTGCTTAGCGTGGCCTTGGATACCTGCCTAAGAACAGGAGCCATACACTGTCTCACTAGCCTCTGGGTCAGTACATCCACTACTCTACATATGCAATGAGCTAGATTTTTTGCAAAGAATGAGAAGAAAGGTCCCATAAGGAAGCCTTGTACTTTGCTCAGGTTAAAACCTGCTCCTTGGGCTTAACCATAAAATGACTTAATAAAAGTGAGTTCTGGGTTGGAGATTTAGCTTATTGGTTCTGGTGCCTGCCTTGCAAGTGCAAGGGCCCAGGTTCTATCCCTGGTAACCACATACAACAATCCCGGGCCTGGTGGCTCACTCCTGTAATCCCAGCACTCAGGAGGCAGAGGCCGGAGGGTTGCTGTGAGTTCAAGGTTGAGCTCAGGGCCAGCCTGAACTATAAAAGCAGGACCCTGTCTCACCAAAAAAACAAACAAACAAAAAAAGTAAGTTCTTAGGCTGCCTTTCATGGAATGAAGTGAGCAGAGAAGAGAGGCGATATTCTTTATGTTGAACACCAGGCAACTGAGATCGTGCTGCATTTCCCCTTCCGTCGTGGGCAAATGGCAGGAGCTATAATAAGCACGTAGGAAGGCGTAGCTGGGAGCTGGGGCGTGAACGGTCAGATTTTGCGGTTTTGATCTGCGATGGTCTAAATGTTAGTGTCATCCCTTCCCACGTTGGAACCCAATACGCCAGGTGATGGGGATCCAAGGCAAAGCCTCTGTGATGACTGATAATGCAGGTGGAGACCTCGGGAGAGGTTATAGTCTTTACAAAAGAGGTCTGAAGGAGCCTCTCCGCCACTTTCAGTGTGCAAGGCTGGAGAGGCGCTGTCTGAGAAATGTGCCTCCAAGACACTGAATCTGCTAAATCCCTTGGGCTTGGACTTTCCGAACAAAGAGCAAACTAGCTTTTGTTTATAAGCTACATAGTGTGAGACATGTTGTTCCAGCACCCCAGAGGACTGCGATACGACCTACAGGATGAGAGGAAAACATAGTACTACGTGAATGTTTAAGTTTTTTAAAAAAATATTACACTAAAAGACACACTTCCTTGGGTCCTCCTCAGAAATGCTCGGAACACTGACTTCACTGATGTTGCCACTTCCCGAAGCAGTTCTGGAAGTTCTGTCATGACTGTGTTTAGGAGCTGTGATAATAAAAAAAAAATATGGTGAATGTTACTACCAAGTGCCGTCCAACCGAAAGGCCGGAGCAGGGTTATAAAACACGGTGAATCCTCATCTACCTCGGTCATCAGCTCTGGCAACTTCTGACTCTTCCTCAAGGTCAGAATGACCTTGGGAGGCAGAGGTGCTGCCTCTATTCAGGCTGAGGAGGCAACCACAACGGTGCAGCTGAGTACTGAGGAGAGTCCATCGTCTGTGTGTTCTCCGGGGTGACTGCTGGTGCTGTATAAACTCAGGGATGTGACCAACAGAGGTGGGAATGAGGCCATCTGAACAAATCACAGCTCTCCTCTCCTCTGACTGCAGGCTTGCTGCAAAGACCCAAGTTTAGAAAACAACTGGAGGATGTTGAAGACGATGAGTTGTGTCTCTTTCACTCTCACGTTGCTCTAGACAACGCGCTTCCTTCCATTTCTTCTCCTGTCCGGGACAGGGACGGAGTGATTATCCCTGATGCCCGTGACACTCCTTTCTTGATTGTCCCTTCGAAGAGTGAGGAAGCTGAGTCTGGCTTGACGACTAGCAATGTTTCTATCTGGATCAAGTCAAGTCAGTTAGACAACCAAGTAGCTTTTTTTGGCTTTCACTTATCGTGGACGCCCTCAGGCAAGCTAGCCCAACACGACTGCTTCGTGTGATCCCCAGCAAATGGTGATCTAGCCACTGATCCCTTTGCTAGGTCCCCACTCACACCCCTGGCACTTATATTTTGGAGAGAGTAATAGAGATCCTGGTAAACGTTTCCAAGCAGTGGGTGAGCTTCTTCAAACTCTTTCCTTTCTGCTACCTCAATAAAGTATTCCACATATCCCTCTGTGGGTGAGTCACAAAAGAGAAGGATCTAGAATCCTGAATCAGTGAACAGAGAAGAAACACCTTGAATAGGAACCTTTGTCTAAGGCTATTTTGTGAGAGATCATCCTGTGTTACACTTGAGGCACTGTGCATTTTAGTTCAGCTCCACCCTGGTAATGTACTGGGTGGGAAAGGTATGTCCATGATTCTCCATGCAATTAGAAAGGGAGTATTTTGAGCCTGCCTTGAACCCATAATTATGTACCAATATTTAGATCTGGAGAGAGCCAAATCATTAGCAGTCGGCTTTCTAGTTTAGAGGCTACTGGGCACTTGACTTGTCCTTTAATAAATAATCATTTGGTCCCCAATTAGCTTCCCACTTTGTTGATCTAGTTTTCATGGCTTAAAATTATGAATGGGGTAGGGGCCCATGTCATTGGTAGCTCAAGTTTAAATCCAAAGGGGCTCCTCCCTCTTCCTAGAAGGATGACGGAGCGATGCTCACTTAGAGCAGCAATGGTTCTACAAGAACCTGTCAGCAGCCAGACAGGAAGTTCCACGGATGGGAACGTGGTACTGAACGCTGAGGTACAGACCAAAGTGCACCTGCAGACGGTGAGACACCAATCCAGGAACCTCAAAAGTCGGGGGTTCAGTGGGAGTGCAGACAAACTGTTGGGTGAGATGCTTCCACTGGGTACTGTGTCAGACAGGGAGTGACAGATGAGTGGCAGGTCAAATATTTCTGAGAACATACAAATGAATGTTACCTGGAACCTAGATTCCTTTTCCCAAAACACCTCTTGGGGACTGCAGGTTTTCTTATGGCCAGATCAATGCATTCAAAGAAAAGGAAAAGATAATCACTGGGCAAAAAGATTTAAATAGTCAGGGCTTAGTGCCACAGACACACAGAGATGACGCTCTGCCTTCCTCGAGTACAGCTTACGTTTGCCCAAGTAGCTCTCATTACGTAGGTACGGCCTTTGCCTCCCTGCATGGTGCGTAGGTCTTAAAACTGCTGATGAGGGCGATCAACCACAATCCACACTAATCCAGGTCTTTTGTGGAGAAGTTGCCAGCCCATGAGAGAATACATTGGAACAAAATACAAATATATATGTTTTTTGCAACAAAAGAAACTATTTATTTGGAATATGCATTACCAGTACAAATTAGGAGGCTGTAAAACCTACACCATGTTAGTATCACTAGAGAACACAAAGTTCAAGTTGGAATCCAAAGGGACAGAAGCCTGTGCTCTCACAGAAGCAGAAAAAGCTTAAAACTTCAAAACCAAAACAGAGCAGAGCTTTGCAGGTTTATATTCTGAATAACAAGAAAAGGGGGAGGGGGGAGAAAAGGGGGAGATAAAACCAACAGCCGAAGGAAAGCACTTCAAAACGAAAACAACAAAGGGAGAGAGGCAACAAGACAGGAAGGGGTGTCGGGACATTTTCTTTTAACAAAAGGGAAAAAAAATGCTTACAAAACAAACTAAGTTTCCAGAAAGCTTTGAGTGAGGGATTGAAACCACAAAGGTGATGTGAAAAGCTCGCCAATATTTTGTTGAGTTAAAAGAGGGCCATGTATTTGTGCGGGAAATGCTTCCTAACGTGTTGCTCCAACATTCTGTATTCTGTCTTCCTGTTTCTTTCTTGAGAGATGTCTATAATTAATTCTATTCCAGATAATATTGCTTTCTTTTTTCCTGTGACTAATAAAAACATTCCGAACCAGCCTGGCTGGGCAATTTGCTCTAAGAAGACTTCCTTATTGCAAGCTTGTACGACAGGTATGGTTAGTTGCTTGGGATCAACTTTTTAGAATGGAAACTACAGCATCAAGTCTGGTTCCATATCTCATCACCTCTTCATTCAAAATCAGGACTGAGAATCAGCAGGGAGATGGGCCTGAGGGTCTGCTTCCTAGGTTTAGTCTATGAGGCCCGCGGTATCTCTTGAGCCAGTATCTTCTCTGGTTCTTTTGGAAGAAAACTGTAGTTGGAAAAGCTCTCATGGAATGCTGTTATTAATCAGGGAGAAAGAAAGCACTTGACTGTGATATTCAGAATCAACAATGACAAAAACTGCTTCCTAGAGTAGAGGAACATCCCCTGGACAATGCCTTGGATTTTTAAAGAGCCGAAAGGGGAAGCAAGTCCCAGACTATTTCTCTCAGGGACTACCTGAGCGCCGCACATCCTGGAAATGCAGGTCAGCAATGAGCCATCAAGGGGGGACTTGCTTCTGTCTTTGAAGTCGGCTGAATTCTGAAGCAAAGTAGAACAAGGAAACGGCTATTCTACCAATCTTTTCACATCACCTCATGTACATATTTCATGAACAAAATAGCAAGATCATAATCCTGACAATTAACGAGCCCCCCCATAAACAAACCAAAAATAACATCAAACAAAAAAATTTTTTTTTTGTATTTTTAAGAGCAGGAATAAAGAAAAGAATTTATTTCCTGGTCTCAAAGTTAATGAACATAATAATGAGTGTTAGGTTGTACCTATTATGCTCACTATTCCAACCTTTTTTTTTTTTAGTTTACAAAATGAATTACTGTCACTTTTAAACATTGTGAAACAAGAAATGAATGTGCACAACTCGACACTTTTCTAGCATTCTTGAACTAATTCACAAATGCAAGAAAATAAAAGAAAAATGGGGGAAATAATGAATGCAGGTAGTTTGGTATTAAAAACTAATGCAGGAATGATGCGTATTGTCACAGAAAGAAGGGGACATCCCCATCTTGTTTTGCGTGCTATGAGGGTCATTTTTAAAATTTTATTATAAACACTATTAAATTCAGACCGCTTTTTTGGTTTTTTTCTTTATCTGAATATACAAGAACATTCATTATCAAATGTTCATCATCAATACTACAAAGAACAAGACACAAGTCGCAAGAAACAATGGAAAATGTTAATAAAGCTGAAAGAATCGTTGAGTATTTTTTTGTTTTTTTTTAAGTTTTTTTCTTAAATTTGAGTTTCTGTAGTTTCATCTTTTTTTGGTATCGAAGTCAGGTTTTTCTGGGCAGAAAAATAAAGAGCAGAAGGGGGGGGGAGCGTGAGAAAAGGCAACCAGCAAATAAAAGACAACCACCACAGCAAAATAAAAAAATAAAAAATCAAAAGAAGATGCCACTTGGCCAAAGTACTGCCCAGGAGTCAGTTCCCCGCCAGAGGGAGGAGTGAGGGGTGGAGAGAGGGATGCAATGAAGAGTTACAGGTGGGCCAACTCCAGGTCTGGAGGGGAGGATTGCTCTTACAGAAAAGGGAGCACTCATTTTCATTAGAAAATGAAGAAGTCCCTGGGTGCATTTGGGAATGTGGGGGCACCGTGTTTCCAGAGGCATGCTCTTCCCCGCTCCAGGTAATGTGGAGAGACCTGTGGCTGCTGTGTTGGATGTGACTGTGGGCTTGGAGCAGAGGCTATGGGAATGGTGCTGTGTGTGAACTGGGACCTGGTAAAGGGGGAAATGGTGGGAAGAGAGCACTAATGTGGACTGCTGCTGCGGGGGACACGGCCTGTGCAAGCACAGTGCTGCTCTGATCTTTTCCATGAACTTAATGTGGCGATCGTTCAGTCCCAGGGCGCAAGGCGATTCTTCCTGTTTCCAAGAGAAACTTTCTAAGTCTCTTAGATCCTTTGCCCTGTCATATGATGTGACCCTCTTGTGTTCTTGTCTGCTGGGTTCACACACGTTCCTATCGCTAAGACAGACTTCTCCATGGTCCTCATCACTACAGCTGTCACAAAGATGTGCCCTCCGGGTACCCTACGCATCTCACCCCGTTCCAAAGCTACCCTAAGTCAGCAGACATTGTCTACCTGGTGTCCTGGGTCCTAACTGCATTTTCCCTCAGTGTTACCTTTTGAATTTTCGTCAAATACACCAGTCCTGTTTCTTAGGTAGCCTTCCCATCATCTCCAAAAAATGCACAGAGGAGGCGTGGTCACGACCACGAGGAGTGCGCGAACTTCGCGCGACCTTGCTGTCTGGCTGTCCTCTCCACTCTGCAAGCCTCTGAAGCACAGGGGATGTGGCTGGATTTGTCCAGATGCACTGAAGGCTGTCTACTGGGCTCAAGTACAATGAGAACCGGGCCCTGTTGTTCTAGTTGGGAAGCTTTCTTCTATCCTAAGAACAGACCAAAACCAAACCAATCCCCAACCCAAACCTAAAAGAAAAAAACAAAAAAAACCCAACCCTCTCTGTCATCCTAGCAATGACATCAGGGTACAGATGGGAACCAGAAGATCACTTATATTCCCGACAGGGCGCAGATCAGTTGATCTCAGGAGTGTCGCCTCCCTTCACTTCACCCATTCAGACCTGTGATGAAGGAACTCAGGTTTTTCAGGCTCTCACAGGCCTGTTGTCTAGGCAAACAGAACCATCCCCATTTTACAGATGAAGAAAACAAGGTACCAAAAGATCTGACCACCTTCTACTTAATCAGGTGACAGAGCGGCCACCCTTCTTGCGGGCTGAGTTGGCAATGAAGAATGTAAGCTCAGGAGACATCAGAGAATAACTTCCTGGCACGTGCTATTTTCTCTTAGATATCCCCTGGGAACTCAAAGCAATGTGATGACTTCTGTGAAAACATTATCATCCCTTCCCCTTGCCTTTCATGTCCTCAAATTAAGCTAGTGAAGCTTACGTCTTACGTCTCTCTCTTTCCCTGTGAGGAAGAGGATAGGCTCCAGAACTTGATGCAGTGGAATCCTTTGGATAATTAATACAATGTGCCTTATAGAAAAACACAGAAAGCAAACGAGCAAATCCATCACAGACATCTGTAAGCGCTGTGTGTGGCTCCCTGAGAGCTCTCATAATGGTCAGAACAGAAGAGGTTGACCTGGAAAACGCGACCTTCACCACAAGAAAGTCCTGAGCGTGCTACACTGGTGAATGCTTGCCAGCCTGCTGGTCCTAGAAACTCAGGCATGAACTGCTTCTCTGTCAGTGACCTTCGCTCAGAGGTGCTAGTTCCCTCTCTTAAGCTTACCAGGCAGAGTGCTATGATGGTGAATGTATGCATTTGCACGTGGCATCTTGGGGAAGCAGTAAAGGTGTGCGAGTGGGCATGTATCCCCCTGTGTGTGCACAGGTGTGAAGGGCAGCGGAGGGACTCAGAGTCAGCACCTTCTCACTGGTGCCTTCGTCACTGTGCCTCACTGAGGCCTGCTCTGCAGCTGCATTTGAACATCGCTTCCTAGGTGTGGAAGTCTCCAAAGACTGCGCCTCTGACCCTGGGAGCTGCGCTGAGGAGGGGAAAGAAAGGCTGTAGGAAGTTTGCCATTCCCGTTCCTCTGCCCTCCTGTCTGACTCCCTGCCTCGGAACCCACCTAGCAGAGCTGAAGCTGGAATGTGGGGCACTTGGAGGCCCACCTGCGGCAGTGCCCCGGGAACACCTGGGGCTGGGAAGAGAGAGGCCGGAGCTCCAATCAGGAGTGTCCCGAGGGAGGAAGAGGAGACAGGGAGGCTTGGGACTAGGAGGGCAATGTGGCATATTCCTGCCGAGAGGTAGTGACAGTAACAAGAGAAACAGAGAAGGGTTGCCTGTTGATATGGGGAGACAAGGATCCGAGGGAGGCAAATTTGGCTCCTCAAACCACCAGCATGAAAACATACAAACACCTTTATTATTTTCTTTGTAATTCTTTTTCCTCTTTAAATTCCTCTAATTGTTGAAAATATCCTTCAGTGATGTGATGGGGGGGTGGGGACCCCGGGAGGCTAGAGCAGAGCAGAGCAGGCAGGGAGATGACGGACACCAGGCTGAGAGCTGGAGGGGAGGGTGGCTTCTACCCAGAAAAAAAGGGGAGAGAGTATAAAGAAGTGTCCAGATTGGCTGAAATAGCATCCCAAAGAAGAGAAGGAGACTCTTATTGTGTTTGCTGATTGCTTCGACCTCCAGTCTGACCGCTTCAGCGCTGGGAGAGAAACCCCCCCTCCTGCCCCCGCCCCACTGGGGCGCAGGGCAGCCGGGATGCGATCGCGGGGAGATCAGTTGGAGGTGTCAGAGTGGACACTGCCAGGGCCTTCTGTAGGGGAGGTCACGGACGAAGGGGTAGTAGCATCCTGCCAACCTCCATTAGCCTAGAAGGGAAAAAGGGAGAAGTCAGTTCTCTGCGATCGGGCGGTTGTTGAGCAGACAATGACAGCGAGGCGACTTGTGCAGGGCCTGGCACAGTGTGGCACAGGGGACACTCCTCCTGTTTGTGCTAATATCCCCTCCCTCCCCTGGTGACTCACGTTCTCCCGGGAACCTGTGGGCACAAAGCTAACCCTCCCCTGGGCAGGATATGTGTGAACCTCTCAAAGACGTCTTGACTCAGTCCCAGCCACCGGTGGAACGACGCTGTCCTCAAAGTCAAGAGACCTGGGGTTGGCTACTGTTGTGCGGTTCTGACTAGGACTCTTGTTGGTCACAAGCAGATGTTGGCAATGGTGAAGCACCTTCACCTCTTTGGCCTTGGTCTCCTTATTCAGAAAAACAAGAAAGGTAACCCTGAGGTTCTTTGCAGCTCTGAGTAGTCTAGGTTTATAGGATTCCAGGTCCTTATTCTATGCAAAGTTCTGTACTAGAAGCTCTTAAGTACAAGTATGATGAGCGAGATAAGGCTCCTGTCCTCAAGGAAGGGGTCAGATATGCCCCTGAATGAACTCAGGCCCTACTAACCAGCAAAGCCCTAGTATTAGGAAGGCTAGAGTGATACTGTAACTATAGGAACAGGAAGTTGTAGACCTCGTGGAGAGACCAGCCCAAGTAAACCCTGAGAAACAGAGGGAGATTCTGAGGGACATTACAGGCAAAATGGGTGGCCAAGGCGGCAGGGCCTGGCCTTGTGAGCATGCTGGAGAAGCACGAGATGCGAAGCCACAAGCTTGATGGATCAGAGACCATTTTCTAGATCTGGAAGCAGCCACAATAGTGCAATTGTTCTAGAGGGATTTGCTTAGTGACCAAGGCTTTCAAAGACCATCCCAGAAGGAAAATAGTTGAAGAAAGATTTGCTTTGGTGGTTAACTCATGATGCACAATTCATAACTGTGTGTGTATTATAAGACAATAAATATAATTACCCTGAAATATCTTTTTCCACCTGTCACATTTTCTTTGTAATTAGCGTACTTCAACTCTAAAAATGCTAATGTTGAACAAAGCAAGTCTCACCTACTCCTTATAAATACATTTTCTATTGTGTTTTCATTTAATTTTTCAAAAAATTTTGGAGTGGTAGGGTCAGGAATTATTATTGTCACTTAGGAAGGAAATCATTTCTTCTCTGGAATAATCCATAGTGGGTAGACAAGGACTTAATACTTAATAAGGGCTAACAAACACGTGCTCACATTCCATTCATGGAGAAGCAGAGGTGTAGGAGAAAAATCAGCCCTCCTGCTCCACTGTAGGCCCTTCCAAGCTCTGGACCAGGCCCCCTTTCCCTGCTCCTTCTACCCACTTGGTCTTCTTTTCCACTGGCTCCTCAAATGATGCTCCAATCCCCCGGAAGCCAGGATTTTAATTCAAAGCAGCTTCTACCAGTCCCTTCGGCAGGAGGGCTGATTTCACTGAGGAGCATATATGGGTTCCAAGACGCAAGACCTCATCCTGGGCCACACCGAGAACGCACGTCCCGCACCCCAGGCCCGCCAGTGACGGCTCTCCATCTCCGCTCTCCCGTCTCCTCACCCTGACAGCGGCTCCTCCGCCCCCGCTCCATCTCCTCGGTTGGGAGACATCCCCCTGTTACTCGTGACAGGGGTATCTAACAGAGGACAGTGAGAATCACCTTCTCTCATTAAGAAAGCTTTTGCTTCTTGGGGCCAAGACTCTAGAGTATAATTCAAATCAAGAACAGAATAAATTCAAATTCGTCATGGTAATTTATCATGGAGAAATTATATTTTCACCTCCTTCCCCAACCACAAATATATGTATTCTGGTGCCATTTTAGGTTGCTTGAGATGAGCACTTACTTATTTCTTAACCACAGAAAAATTTTTAGCATATTATCTTTTTTTGTGGAAAGTAAGATGTGCTTATCATATAATATTTGGAAAACAGAAAAGCATAAAGAAGGAAATATTCAACACCCATAATTTTACTACTCAGAGATAATTACTGTGAGCATTTTGATATCTGTCTATCTCAATAATCTCTTTATATGTGTATGATTACAAGATAGTTATATGGATAGATGACTGATTGATAGATAGACAGATAGAAAGATAGGCATGGGTAGGGTGCGTGAGGGGTGTGCACTGGTATTTGTGTGAAGGCTGATGAACAGTATAGGAGTGTAAGGAAACTTGACAAAGATTCTTTAAGTATTCATGAAGCAGAGTAAAATACTGCTGCATGAGAAAGAAAAAGTCATGTAATTTAGGACAACCCTTGCATGAGACAAGTGGACAGGGAAGCCTACGGAAGAGCTTAGCACTCATGCTGTGGCACACGTCACAGAGACATTTCTTTACATTGCTCACAAACCCTTGCTAGCGACTACTATTTAATTACACTAAAATAATAGTAATTGGGGCCCCTGGTGAAATTATTAGCAAAAAAAATGAGTTCTGCATTGCTTCATTAGAAGGAGTGGGTGAAGAGCTCTTTGACGCCCCGAAGGTTCTGGAAGACTTCTTTCTGAGTTAGCTCTGGGATAGAACAATTCAAAAAGTAGATATTCGAACTCTTCTTAAAAGTTCTGCTTTCTTGGGCCAGAGCACAAGGAGCCAGAGCGTGCAGAGACTTCACAGAGGGCACAGACAGGCACTTCAGCCAGATATCAGAGCTAACATTTTAAATATGCCGGGGACGAACATGTATAGAACTCCCTACCCCAAACAAATGCACAGCATCATCCTGCACAGCTTTCCCAAGCCTCTGCTACCCACACGTGGGCGCCCGTGCCCACCTCACACTGGGTACCACTTCTCCAGGAAAGTCCTAGTTAAGCCTGAGGTTCCGATGTTCCTGTGACCTGAGCACCACAGGGCTGTGGGTCGCGCTTTCCAGGATATTCCAACCATGACGCCTTACTTGTTGCCACACTGAGGTCCCTGCAGCCCTTGGGGTCCGGTTAGGCAGACACAAGAGCTTCGTGGAGCCAGAATTTCTAACACTGGGAAATGCGGAAGGACTCTTTCCTCTGCACTGTCTACACAGCTGGCTGCCACCGCTCCAAGACCAGCAGGAGTTCAGGAAGGGCAGCATACCCAGCTTCCTGGGTTCCCGTAAATCACTCTGGCTGCTTTAGCTGAGCTCCTTCCCGCTTTAATATAAGGCATTCAGAGGCTGCACCGTCTCGGGAAACAGCTGACCTCGCTTACTGCCACGGTGGCTCTGGGGGCCCATTCCTTTCCTCTTCCTCCACCGCGGTGGAGTATTAAGTAGGAAGCTCCGCCTTGGTGTGTTATGTATCTCTGAGCACGGTGGGCAGAGATGACGCTCTCACTAACAACTGTTCGGGGGTAGGAATAAGGCTTTCACCTTTTCTTCTGCATCCGCCACTTCCCTCTCCACTCTCGGATGGGAACTACTACCCTGCGGGCTGGACACAGTTTTCAAAGTGCGGAAGTCAGGGCTTGGTCGTGGGATCTGCAAAACCCAAAGGGTCCTACTGACCTGTGAAATGACTTCTAATAGAAGAAAGGCTCCACCCTAACCCTGTACCCAGGGCAAGCAAGAGCCAACTAACTTAATTCTGACAGAAGATGACTCAAGCCAAAAGAGCCTGCTCCGTGTGGAGCATCATGGGAGTAGGTACAAAAAGGATATAAAATTAGGACAACACATACCCTTCCAGGATAAGAAAACCTCGGTTTTCAAAACTCACACTAAAAATACTTGGGAACAAAACATTTTGGAACTGAAAAGACGATTTGTTCAGCCTATTTGAATGTATTTGGCCATAATCTGATATATACCAAATCTTGTAAGAACCCCAGCTAAAGGACAAGGCAAAGCATGCTTGTCTGGGAAGAGACAAAGCCTGCACGGCTCCTCCTGACAAAATACAAGTGGTGGAACTGTAGTCGAAGTGGGATACAGTGCAGTACAGCTGTACTCCCAGCACAGGGAGGCTCAAGCAGAAAGATCACGATTTTGAGGCCAGCTGGGCTGTACAGTGAGTTTAAAGCCATTCTGAACTTCACACCAAGACCTTGCCTCAAGAAACCACAAGAATTACAGCTGAAACCATGACCTCTCTCTCTTCTCTGCCGCCCCTTTTCAACCGGAACAGCGCCCCCTGTAGTTGCTCTCTCTAGCTTTTGTGGTTACAGTAGTGCTTGTAGCACAGAGCTTTGACTGCTGAGCTGAGAGGCGCCTGTCCCATCTCCTTCTCTTCACCGGCCTCCTCTGCGCTTACCTTAACAGTGCGCTGGTGATGCAGAGAATTCATCACCTGATGTGACAGCCCAAGTGAGCCTGGCACTAAGAAAGTCTCATTTGCAACCCAGAAATACGCTGAGGTGCCACAAAGCAGCTGATGTCAGCACGGAGCTGAGCAGGATCTGCATACGGGCCAGATGCCATTACCAGAGACGTCTGCGGCGGGGATGAGGAGGCGTACGTGCTCCAGGCCTTCAAGCACCAGGTGTGGTGAGGCCACAGGGTGGGGGGCAGACACAGATCCTCTCTTTCCATTTATGCACACACTTATGCATTTACACATGCAAGGGCACTTACTTACACACACACACACACACAGCCCATAATATAACTTGGAGACATCAGTTCACATGGTAGAAGCCCCACCCTATGATCATCATTTTTCTACAAGCCTAGGACGGTTACATTTTCCTGTTATACCTAACACTTCCTCTACGTCACACAACAAGAACTTACCAGGAGATGCTTTAGGATCAAGGGATGCTATTGGAAAGTCCCCCTTCTGATTCCAAATTTCCCTGGAAACTACACTGGCTAGCAGATCTGGAACCAGCCTGGCTCTCCTCCTCCTATCCTATCTGTAGTTGTTACCCAAGGGTGGTCTTTCAAAACTGTAGACGTGAACATATCACTTCCTTTTTAAACCTTCAAAGGCTTCCCAGTAGCCTCAGTGAGCGTCTGTGTCCTCAGCAGGTGAACAGTGTCCTTGATCGTCAACACTCCTCTGAGCCCTTCCCCGTCTCTGGTTACTCAGGAATTCCAAGGATGGAGCAGGCCCGCTTCTTCCCCTTGGCACACAGTGTTCTCAGTCATCTAACTACATCCACCAACTCTGGGTATGTTTCTCAAGCCTGGGTTTAAGTCTCCTTGTCATTCTATGTGTCCTCAGCAAGGTCGCCTTCTCCTGCAGGCTCCCCCATTCTCTGTATGCACCAAGGACAACGCCTGTGATGCTACATCACATTATTTCATGTGAGTATCCCACCTTCAGGCCAGAGAGGAGGGTGCTGGATTTTATCTTTGATTCCAAAGTGCCCATCAGAGTGTTGGACACATTGCAGACCCTGATACACATCTCATAAAAATACATTTGGTGGCACTATAATATTCATTCCTCACTGAAGAATGGATCAGGTTCCTGAACTCCACCATGCAGTCTGACTGCACATAAAGAGCCGGGCTCATCTAGGAAATATGCAAAAAGCAAAGAAGAAGCAAACCCAAAGTACTGGGCAACTTTTGCACGTAGGCAATAAACTTTGCTCTTACTACATGTACAAGACCAACAGTCCCCAGACGGCCTGTAGGGAACTGTCTCATAATCTTCTCTCTTTCCAGGGCTGAGGTCTTTCTACCATGGAACCTTGCAATGAAGCTGGCATATGGAATATAAAATACTTCAAATAACACATCATTGTCTTAGTATCAGTACGCTACACACAATATTTCCACTTGCTACAACTGGCAGCTTCATCTGTACTTGCGGAACAACTTTTCTCCAGAACTTGTTTTGTTCACAGCAGCTCAGAATCAACTGCTTGTCTTACTTTGACTTGTTATACCAGTATCTTCATACAGGAACTTGCTTATGGCTATGTCTGCTAAACTTTTACCTACCTTTTGCTTAACGTGCTGCCACTTACTGCAATTCCTTTAAGACTAAACCAAGGAAACCAAGGATTTGATCTTTGAAGTGAATCTTCCTGCAGAGCCTAAGCCTGCCAACTGCCCCCTGCTGTCACATTTCGTCTGAGTTAGTCCCCTGCCTGGATTATCTCACGCTGTTGTTGGCTCTTGTACTACTGTTTCCATGACCCTGACTGCTGGAGGTAATCTCCTTGATTGCCACCTACCACTGGGTCAGACCCTGGTAGCTGCGCCTGCGTATCATGCATCACACCTCCGTGTAGTCTGGGCCCCCCGCAGCTTCTCAAGCTCTGGAACCTCATGTGTTCTACAATGACCCGGAACATCAACAGTGCAATTAGCCACTCCTGGTGGAGAACAGTTACCCTTGTTGTAAACTTTTGCAGTTTAAGCTGTTGCAAAGAAATAATTGATACCCCATTGCCAAAGGGAGGTCCTTTGCTGCTCTACAGACAAGTCTCTAGGGCTTCTTGCCTGGCTATCTCCCCTGGACTCTTTTTTTTTAGGTTTTTTGAGACAGGGTCTTGCTTTGTGGTTCAGGCTGGCCCTGAGCTCAGCCTCAAACTCACATCACAATCCTCCTGCCTCTGCCTCCCGAGTGCTGGGATTACAGGCGTGAGCCACCACGCCCGGCACTGTGGTATGTGGTACTGGTTGCTGCTGGGTGTGGGTCTCCACACCCAGTATTGTTA